>CAUYSK010087528.1:0-16642 GCA_963575035.1 Avahi laniger | reverse complement strand
ATTTCTTTCTATTTTTTGGTAGAGATGGGGTCTCGCTCTTGCTCAGGCTGGTCTCGAACTCCTGAGCTCAGAACGATCCGCCCACCTCGGCCTCCCAGAGTGCTAGGATTACAGGCGTGAGCCACCGCGCCCGGCCTGGGGGATGCTTAATGAGAGTGAGCCTGACTTGAGGTTCTTGTGTTTCGCAGGTCACCCTGTCTCCTTCTTCGTTTTGTTAGATAGATTTTTTTAATAGGTTTGACATGCATGTGGCCCAGAATTCAAAAGGTACGAAAGGACATATAAATGAAAAATGTATGTTCTTCTGTTCCCCAGCCACCCAAAAGTGACTAGTGTTACAGTCATTTCTGCACTTAAAATTTTGAAAGATAGTGCCAAACGGACCTCTCCAAAGGCTGTATGAGCCTATACTCCGTCAGCGTATTAATAGTTCCTATTTTCCCACTCCCTGACCAGCTTAGCCCTTAATCAGACTTTTTTATCCTTTTTTAATCCTGCCATTCTGACAGGATAGTATCTCATTTTAATTTACATTTTTCTCATTATAAATGAGGTTGATTGTTTTATATGTTTAGGAGTTACTTGTCTTTCCTTTTTTACAATTTTTTTTGTTGTTTTTAGTTTTGTTTTTTTGAGACACGGTCTCACTCTGTTGCCCAGGCCAGAGTGCAGTGGTGTCACCACAGCTCACTGCAGCCTCCAACTCCTAGGCTCAGGCAATCTTCCTGCCTCTGCCACTAGCCTCTCCAGTAGCTGGGACTACAGGCTCGTGCCCCGACGCCTGGCTAATTTTTATTTATTTATTTATTTATTTATTTTTGAGACACGGTCTTGCTCTGTCGCCAAGGATCAAGTGCGGTAGTGTCATCATAGTTCACCATAACCTCAAACTCCTGGGCTCGAGCGATCTGTCTGCCTCAGCCTCCCGAGTAGCTGGGACTACAAGGTGCATGCCACCATGCCCTCTGGCTAATTTTAATATTTTTTGTAGACATGGTACCTTGCTTTTGCTCAGGCTAGTTTCAAACTCCTGACCTCAAGTGATCCTCCCACCTCAGCCTCCCAAAGTGCTAGGATTACAGGTGTGAGCCACTGTAACTCGTCCTTTTTGATGAATTGATTATTCCTACCCTGTGACTGATTTTCCACAAGGATCCTGATTAAATTTTTTCTTTTATAGGAGCTCTTTATGTTTTAGGGAGAAAAGCCCTTTGTGATATGAGTTGGAAGTATTTTTTCCAGTTATTTTTTGTTTGTACTTTTTTTAGTCTTTGACTTTGTTTATGGTATGTTTTTTTCTTTTATCATACAGAATTCTTTTTTTAGCAATAGGGTCTTGCTGTATTGTCCAGGCTGGTCTCAAACTTCTAGCCTCAAGCAATCCTCCTACTTCAGCCTCCTAAAGTGCTGGGATTACAGGCGTGAGCCACTGCACCTGGCCTATCATGCAGAATATTAAAATTTTATGTTGTTGAATTGGCCAGTTTTTTTCTTTTATGACTTCTGTGTCTTATGACAGACTTTCCCCACTCCGAGATAATTAAAAAAAATTATCCCATATGTTACTCTAGTACTTTAAGGTTCTTTACTCTTAGATCATCTAGAATTTAGTTTTGTGTAGGATGTGAGGTATGGATCCACCTTCTTTTCTCCTTATGGTTAACATCTTTTCCCCTCTGATTGGAAATGTCACTTTTATACTGTGTCCTCTTTCTTGATTAAATGATGTTATTCAAGGTATTTGTTGATATAGTTAGGAGCAACTTTAACTATTAGCTTTAGAGTAGTAGTCAGATTTCTGGACTCTTGGGGTACCTAAGACTTTGTAGGAGCTACAGCTCCCTTCCCTCCATGACAAATACTCTTGTCCGGAGCTGCTATTACTGAAGGTCATGCGTCTTATTCACATGTGTTGGGCCAAAAAATAATTTCTAACTGCTCATCGAGGAATTTCCCCTCAGCGGGGGACTCATCTTTCACACAGACTCAGAAAATTCACCTGGTGCCAGCTCTACCCATCCAGTGACTCCCAGCTCATTACTTGAAAGAGAAAAGAGACTCAACAAGAGCCCAGAAGTAAAGGGAGAATCTTCCCAAAGAAAACCGAGCTCTTCACTCTTGAGTCATTAGTGTCTGATCTTCAGGTCGTCGTCCCGTTATAGTATCATAGTCGATTTTTACAATTTTACTTCAGTAAATTTACTTTGGTGGACCATATGTCATTTCGAGGGAAGGAAACCCTGTGTTAGGCTATATTGTGACTGCATTTTGGCACTATTTAAAGCTGGGGGTACAGGGATAAGTGTCATCTCTTTTAATTTAAAACTTTTTAAAGTCAGGAGAGAGCGTGGCCTTTTAAAAAGTAGAATTCTCAGGGTGCCCCCTTTTTCAGGGTAACCTTGGCTGTAAAGGCTCGTGGGGTTCTACCTATGGGGGGCTAGAGAAGCTTGTCTGGCGGGGGTCCTGATGCCTCTGATAGGGGGTGGTTATCCCCAAGGAGCCTTCTCTCAAGTCAAGTGTTTGACCAGCCTGTTTCGTTTGGTAGAGGGCGTGTACAATGGCTTTTAATTTCATTCAACATTATAAAATTGCTCTTTGATTTGGGCTACTGAAGGAATAGTTTGTCACTTTGAACTTTGGGGTAGCAAACGTTCTCTGTGCTTGAAAGCGCTGGTGGCAGCGACACCTGTCTCAGAGTTTCTTAGCCGATAGGGCGTCTCATCAAGTAGAGGAACTAGGTAACAGTGTAAGGGAGGGAGGGAAGCCGGGAGAGTTGTGAAAACGGTTTTTCTTTGGTGTAGACTATTTTTCACTTACATTTTTATGAATTAGTTTGTTCTAGAGCCTGTTAAACACTTAAAAAAAAATAAATTTGAAAGGATACAGTTTAAATGGTCATATCGAAGTAAAGAAATAATATCCACTTTATAGGCTTAATGATACATCATAATTAGCTAATTTATTCCATGTGATTGTGATGTCTGGGAGACAAGCCCGGTATGATGATGAGCCGGTGTTAATGTGATTCTGTCCTACTAAGTATCATCAGGATTTAAGGGAAGACCCTCACACAGATAGATTCCTGTATATCTATTTGATGATAGCTTTCCTGTTTTTTCCTTCCTGTCCCATTTTTACTCCTCCAAAGTCATGTTATGCCGGTACGGTCATGCCAGTGTGCCCTCGAGTAACTCCGAGTCTGAATCCTAAAAAGCAGCTTTCCCTTAGCCAGCTGCCCTTGTCAGTTTCAGCCTTGGATGTCACCTTTCGGTGAGCTTTTCCCACTCTTCCTTCCCCCTTTCTCACCAGTTGTCTCTCCCCTGCTCCAATGGGTGGTAATGTCCCGGATCATTCAGCAGCCGAACGAATTCACCCACCAAGGGCAAGCCCCACATTGGGGTTACTTACCCCTTCCAGACTCTTCCTGAGGAAAGCAAGTGCCCTTCCGTGTGGCAGGAGTAAATGTGTCTTAGTGCGGCCTTGTGTGACTGGTGGAGGGGAAGTTTGGGGGAACTGGAAAGAAGATGCATTTTTAACAGAGGAAGAACATTTAGCAGAGACTGTCCCTTCCTTCTTCGGGCGTGTCCCTCTTCTGGGCATCTCTTCAGGATTTCATTCCTGCGTCCAACTGCCGTTCACAACTGCCCTTTCCAACTGCTCCGGAACCCTTGGCCCTGGCATTCCGTGATGTAGATTATTCCACGCATGGCTGGAAATGGGCGTGAAGCAGTGTTGCCAGGTGTCGGATCACTAGTGTAAGTTTACCGGATCTCGGGGGAAAACCGCTCTTGGAATTTGTGCAGTTGTCATCGTTTCAGCCAACGCACAGTTGTTTTGCTGGCTAAGCTTGACGTTGTCGCTGGCTGGGGAGACAGCAACAGGGCCTGGAGTTGGGGTGGACTTTTGGTTGAGATTTTCTATCTTAAAGATTCTAGTGTTAGGATATAGATTGTTTGGAACTGAACACTGGCCGTGCTGCTGCAGAGAGAAGGACCCAGGGCCTGCGGGCCAGAGCCTGTAGCAGGACTGCCTTGGGGTGAGGGTGCCCCCTCTTCTGTCTCAAAATGCAGGGAGAACCCGCTTTTCTGTCTTCCCAAAGATAGCCAGAATATGGCAAGAAATCTAGATTGATCACCATGTTTAGAAACACAGGGTAGCAAAATTAAAAGACCTCTATATCTATGAGACCTTTTCTAAAACAGAAATGTTATTTTTCTCTTTGTTCATTCTATATTTTGAGGAAGCTGCTGTCCGTGGTTATTGCCCCGTGGGGGAGTCTGCATGTGAAGGAGGTTGCTGCCAACTATCTTTGATTTGTCTAAATTCTTTTTCGACTTGTAAGTTAAGGATTTGTTTTCAAGAAAAAGTTTCAATTAACTACTTTATCTCTCAAATGACCACAAAATTTTAAAAATCACATGAATAATAAGCAATTAGAGGAGAAGCTCACATGAATCACACAGTTATTTATCCAGATAAGTGTAAGGGATGTTTTTGTGTTCCATCGATGCTACTGGCTTTAATCTGCCTTGCTGAAAATGCTCTCCTCTTCCTTTCTTTCTAGTTGTCATGGATGATGATGATGACTCGTGTCTCCTTGATCTTATTGGGTAAGATGCTCATTCCCAAACCAGAGTAAATCCAATGTGTAAGGTTTGCTGAACTAAGACAACCTAATAGCATATTAAAACCTGTTAGGTTCTTTAAGTAAAAATTAAATGATCATCGTAGATATAGTAGGGAGACAAAGAGACATGGATTAACATAGAGGTCATAATTCAGTAATCTTTTATTAAATTTGCTCTCTAATAAATCCCAGGAGACAGAAATGAGTGATAATAGGAAATGGGACAATATCAAAACAAACACAAAATGAAAGTAAAACAAAAAACTGCTAACAAAATTGTTTTAAAAACAGGGAGAGGATTTCACTCAGTTTAATATTTCATTTTCTTTTTACTGTAGCAAAAATTAATGCTACGTATAGGGAATGTATTTGTTTGTCATTTTCCTTGGTTTTTTTTTTCTTTTCTAGAGACCCACAAGCATTGAACTATTTTCTGCATGGACCTAGTAATAAATCTGTAAGTAATACTTAGAATATCACAGACATAAACTTTGTTTCTTCTTTACAGTTAAAGTAATCACTTTCTCGAATTTGTACCTTTACAGAACAATGATGACCTGACTAATGCAGGATATTCTGCAGCCAATTCAAATTCAATTTTCGCCAACTCTAGTGTGAGTATTGGAAATGAATGCAATGATCGAGTGGTTTCTGTCTCACTGATGCCTTCCGAACTGAGGCTTTAATTGCCTTTGTATCATGATAAGAATCCTTACCTTGTCTTTTGTAATTTACATGGGAGGGAAATCTGTTGAATTATGTAGACATTTTTCTACTTTTAACTTAGTCAATTAGGACAAGCTATGTAAGAGTTATTTTGCCATTTTTCTAAGCTTTCGACATTCTAAAATGACTCAGAAATGTTATAACCTGAGAAAGTCCCATTAGGAAGTTTTGAACCTTATAAACTTTAAAGAAACCATTCTCTTTTTTTTTCTTTATTGCTCCCTAAAAGAATCATCCGTAATCACAATAACTTACAAATTATTTTCATTGTAAACAAGGAAAAAAAAAGATAACTGATACTTGTTGAGCAATTAATATGTGCTTCGCACTAAGGGCTTAACATATATTAACCTCATTTAATCTTCACAATAATTCCATGAAGTGGTTCTGTTATTATCCATATTTTATAGACAAGGAAGCTAAAACACAAACTCATGCTGCCTAAGTTTGAATCCTTGCTCTGCCACTTACTAGCTGTGTAACCTTAGCTGATTGGCTAAATCTCCGTGAGGTTCAGTTTCCTCATTTGTGAAACCAGAGTAACAACTGAACTACCTGATAGGGTGGTTAAGATTAATTTGCCAGTCCATGGCAATCACTTGGTACAGTAGTCAGTAAATATTAACTTGCCATCGTCATCAGGGTCTTTATTTTCTTTACCTATAAAACGGAATGGTGTTCAGAAAGTCCTTGGAGATGCCCGATTCTTTTAAGTATTTGCATGTGTGTGAGATATGTCAGATCATGTCATGCAAGACACCTGCACATGTCAGAGTGGCTTCAAGTCACAACACTGGTTTCCTGTAAGGCTTGTGAGTCAGTAGCATTTCTGACATTCATTTTGAATGAATAATCATTGCGTGTGACACCATTAAGCCCATAAAGTAAATATTTAGCCTTTCCTTCAACATTAATGATTTTTATCTGCCAACTCTCCTTCCATGTGAATATTAATTCTAACTTTTCAGACTGCTTCATTCATTATGTACTTATTAGGAACTTTTATTGCATCCTGCTCAGGTGTCGCAAAAATATTAAAAGTGCTCTGAAAATTACGGGTGTTTGTTTAAACGTGTCTGTTCATTTGTGCACTGTAAAACGTTAAACTATCTATCACCACTGGGGCGATATTCAATATTTGCTTTCAGTTACTTTCTTCACTTCCTTTCAAGTGATCCTTCATTTGAAAGTCCTAAGACGACTTCCACCTGACTCCGACCATTTCAGCTGTTGACTGGGTGTCAGGTGAACCAGTCTTAGCTTTTGTCTCTGGTTCTTCCCCGTCATCCAGTCCCAGCACCTTGTTGGCCTAGGGCCGAGAATTTCTGCAGTTTTGCAAGTTGGAGTAACTCATTCTTGATTAATCCATTTTTAATTTTTTTCTTCACCTTTTTTTCTTTTTAATTATGATAAAATACACATAGCAAAATTTGTCATCTTAACTAAGTGTACAGTTCAGTAGTATTAAGTACATTCACATTGTCTTCACCTGGTTTTAAATGGCCGTGAATTCCATGTGGTTTTCTTTCACAGTTTTGACATGGCCCATAAAAGACCATGGGCCAGTGGAGTGTATTTTATTTATCATTGACTGTGTTCAGTCCTCGTCATATGCCTGTGTTGTTGTCTCTAGTTGGAATGCTTACTGCGTAAGGACAGAAACTGACACATTAAGTGGGTGTTTGATAAATGTTTGACTTTTACTTTTGAATAGGCTACCACTTGCTTTTTTTTAAAGGCATTTTTACTTAAAGATACGTTGTTATATAGTTAAGTAGTTTTTAAAGCTTTTTTTTTTTTTTTTTTGTAATAGAGACAGGGTCTCACTCTGCCTCTGAAGCTGGAGTGCAGTGATACAATTATAACTCACTATAACCTCAAACTCCTGGGCTAACCCCATCCTCTTGCCTCAGCCTCCCAAGTAGCTGGGACTACAAGCACACACCACCATGCCCA
Source organism: Avahi laniger (assembly GCA_963575035.1). Lineage (NCBI taxonomy): Eukaryota > Metazoa > Chordata > Mammalia > Primates > Indriidae > Avahi > Avahi laniger. The sequence continues at coordinate 9,333 of CAUYSK010087528.1, read as the reverse complement.
GCTAATTTTTTAAAAATTTTTTGTAGAGACAGGGTCTCACTGTGTTGCCCAGGCTGGTCTTAAACTCCTGGCCTTAAGCAGTCCTCAGCCTCCTGAAGTGCTGGGATTATAGGTGTGAGCCACTGCACCTGGCCATAAGGCATCTCAATAAGCTGATTACTTCTAAGAAATCAAATGACCATTCACTCATTTTATGTTGGAACCTTGTTTTTATCTGGACTGGTCTTACGTGGGGTGGTGGGGAGTAGAGACCTTCTGGACATCCAGAGCCCCCAAAACCCACGTAGACTTCTGAAGTACAAAGAAGTAGACATAGCTGCCTCCTGGATACACACACACTTTGGGCTGAGTCCCACTCAAGCCTTGGACTGTGGGTAATCATAAAAAATAAAGTCTATGCCAGTATCTCAAAAAAATGAAGCTAAGCTCTAGGTAGTCCTCAGTATGTTTGTGTTATGTATCTGTTCTCTACAAAATAATTCACCAGAGCAATGAATGTGCATACTTACAAACATAACATTAAGCATCATTACTAAGGAAATAAAATATCAGAATAAAAGGAACAATTTAGAGAATTGGGCCTGGAGAGCAAACTGTTATGCTTTATTCATGTTCAAAAGTGAGATTTTTTTAATGCATCTTTTTCAAAGATTGGATATGCCATGTAATACACTGCTTATTTTTCTAGAATGCTGATCCTAAGTCATCCCTCAAAGGTGTGAGCAACCAGCTTGGAGAAGGGCCCAGTGATGGACTGCCGCTTTCAAGTAGCCTTCAGTTTCTTGAAGATGAACTTGAATCTTCTCCTCTCCCTGATCTCAGTGAGGACCAACCTTTCGACATTCTTCAGAAATCCTTGCAGGAGGCCAATATCACTGAACAGACGTTGGCAGAAGAGGCATATTTGGATGCCAGTATAGGTTCAAGCCAACAGTTTGCACAAGCTCAGCTTCATCCTTCTTCATCAGCATCCTTTACTCAGGCTTCTAATGTTTCTAATTACTCAGGTCAGACGCTACAGCCTATAGGGGTGACGCACGTGCCTGTTGGAGCATCATTTGCAAGCAATACGGTGGGTGTGCAACATGGCTTTATGCAACACGTGGGGATCAGCGTTCCCAGCCAGCATTTGTCTAATAGCAGTCAGATTAGTGGTTCTGGTCAGATACAGTTAATTGGGTCATTTGGTAATCACCCTTCCATGATGACTATTAATAACCTAGATGGATCCCAAATCATACTGAAGGGCAGTGGACAGCAAGCTCCATCAAATGTGAGTGGAGGGCTTCTGGTTCACAGACAGACTCCTAACGGCAACTCCTTGTTTGGGAACTCCAGTTCTAGTCCAGTAGCGCAGCCTGTTACTGTTCCATTTAACAGCACAAATTTTCAAACGTCTTTACCTGTGCATAACATCATCATACAAAGGGGTCTTGCGCCAAACTCAAACAAAGTCCCAATTAATATACAGCCAAAGCCTATCCAGATGGGTCAGCAAAATACATACAATGTGAACAATCTGGGAATTCAGCAACACCACGTCCAACAAGGCATCTCTTTTGCCTCTGCAAGCTCACCCCAGGGCTCGGTAGTTGGTCCACACATGTCTGTGAACATTGTAAACCAACAGAACACAAGAAAGCCAGTCACCTCACAAGCAGTGAGCAGCGCCGGGGGCAGTATTGTCATTCATTCCCCCATGGGCCAGCCTCACGCACCCCAAAGTCAGTTCCTCATACCTACAAGCCTTTCCGTCAGTTCCAACTCGGTACACCATGTGCAGACCATAAATGGGCAACTTCTCCAGACTCAATCCTCTCAGCTCATTTCTGGCCAAGTGGCCTCAGAGCATGTCATGTTGAACAGGAATTCTTCCAACATGCTCAGGACCAACCAACCATATTCTGGACAGATGCTCAACAACCAGAATACTGCCGTCCAGTTAGTGTCTGGGCAGACGTTTGCTGCCTCTGGAAGTCCAGTGATAGTCAATCATGCCTCTCCTCAGATTGTTGGTGGACAGATGCCCTTGCAGCAGGCATCACCGACTGTATTGCACCTGTCACCCGGGCAGAGCAGCGTTTCCCAAGGAAGACCTGGCTTCGCCGCCATGCCCTCGGTGACAGGCATGTCAGGACCTAGTCGGTTCCCCGCCGTCAGTTCAGCCAGCACTGCCCACCCTAGTCTTGGGTCTGCAGTTCAGTCTGGTGCATCAGGATCAAACTTCACGGGAGATCAGCTGACCCAGCCAAACAGGACTCCAGTCCCGCTCAGTGTGTCTCATCGTCTTCCAGTTTCTTCTTCCAAATCTACCAGCACCTTCAGCAACACGCCTGGAGCAGGAACCCAGCAACAATTCTTCTGTCAGGTAATGCCGCTTTTCAAGTAAGTGTTTGGCTGACTGCAGAATGGAAAAATGGACTGTGTATTTACTAGAATATAATTTTCATACTAGGCTCCCAATTTATTAACTTAAAAATTTCAACTTATGACTGTCTTTTTTCTTCTTAATTAAAATGTTTTATTCTGCATGTTATAGTTTAGAGTGGATACTCTGAGTCAAACTCTTGGGTTTGAATCTAAGCTTTATGACATGGAGCAAGTTAACTTATCTCTCTAGACTTAATTTTCTTTATCAGTGAAATGAGGATAATGATACTGCTATCCCAAGGATTTATCAGGAAGATTAAATGAGATAATCCACACAAAGCACTTAGCATAATCTCTGGCAAATAGCAAATACTCAATAGTAGCCAATATTTTATTTTTACATACACACACACACACAGACAATGAAATGTATTGTGGGCATTTAAAATAAAAGCTTATTTTAGATTATTTACTTACATTGTATAGCAAGGCACTAGGTCCTGTGACTACGGACTGGGTGAAGATTTTGTGGCTGCTTCTTGGGTACCAATCAGAAGGGCTCAGGGGCTCAGTGTGACTCAGCAGTGGGTAACTGGCTCCTCCCAGAGGGAAGCACGTAGGGGAGAGATTCAGAGCACTCTCATTTGACCAAGTGCCTGAGCCTGTTCTTACCATGCTGGTGTGCAAATAAATTACTGTGGATAATTGGCAAAACCACATAAAGATTAATTTTCTGAAAAGGGTCTCAAGTGGTCATGAGCTTTTTTTAGGCCTTTACTCTCATCCACTGATCCTCAGCAACTCCAGCTTTTGGCTCCCACACATCCTGGGCATGCTCCGTAGTTGTAGCTTCTCTCCTCCTTCCCCGCTGGGAGGCAGATAGTGCATGTATATACTTATCCCTGCAGCACGTGTTTTCACTTAATTATATAACTTGAGGATCATTTTATATTTGTAGGTATTGATCTGCTTTATTTTATTATAATTATTTGTGTATAATCAGCCACAACACGGTCATTTCCCTTTTTTTGTTTGTTTTGTTTTTTGCTGTATAGTAAAAAAAAAATTAAAACACATTAGCTGGCTATGGTGGCACACACCTGTAATGCCAGCTATTCGGGAGGCCGAGACAGGAGGATCACTTGAGCCCAGGAGGTCAAGGTTACAGTGAGCTATGATTATGCTACTGCACTCTAGCCTGGATGACAGAGCAAGACCCTGTCTCTTTAAAAAAAAAAAAGGGCAACAAGAAGCCTACAATAGCAGTTGCAAAGTAAGTTTTTGTGACTTTTTATGACAAAAAGTGCTGGGAACTAGGTCAGTTGCATTACATCAAGCATGTACTGCCGTTAAGTTTTCAGGAACAAGTGAAATACCAGGTTTATCAGAATAAGAGGACATAGCCTTGGATGCAGCATGAGTTGGAGAGTAGTATTTAGGTCATCTACCATTTAAATCCCTAAGACATCCAGAAACACTTATAGCGACTCTTTCACTTTCTGTAAAATTTCTATATAAATTACTTTATAGAATGTTGTAATGAACAAAAATACCATTATCAAAGGCCTTCAGTGTTTTTATATTTGGGGAAATTTAATTCAGCAAGTTTTGATACTATAAATGGTTACTATTAGAGAAGACTATTTTATATATTGTCTTCAATATTTAACTTGGTTCAAAAAAATCAAATGGTACAGAAAGACATATACTGCAGTGAAGAGTTTCCCTCCTCCTCCCATCCCCCAGCCACCAAGTTACTGGCAGGTAGCCAGGAAAACCTGCTTTTTATGGTGTGAACTTAAGTCCCCACCTCACCTTTTAGATTTTTTTTTTTTTTTTTTTTTTTTGAGACAGAGTCTCACACTGCTGCCTGGGCTAGAGTGCCATGGCGTCAGCCTAGCTTACAGCAACCTCGAACTCCTGGGCTCAAACGATCCTCCTGCCTCAGCCTCCCAGGTAGCTGGGACTACAGGCATGTGCCACCATGCCCAGCTAATATTGTTTTTGTTTGTTTGTTTCTATTTTTAGTTGCTGGGCTAAGTTTTTCTATTTTTAGTAGAGACGGGATCTTGCTCTTGCTCAGGTTGGTCTCCAGCTCCTGACCTCAAGTGATCCTCCTTCCTCGGCCTCCCAGAGTATCAGGATTACAGGCATGAGCCACTGCGCCCAGCTACCCCCAACCCCACCTTTTGTATTGGGAAAACTTTCAAACCCACAGAAAAGTTGGGAGAATACAATGAACCCATTCACCTAGTATCACCAGTTTATGTTTTGCAGTATTTGCTTTATCTGTTTGAAATGTCTACGTGTCTTTCTCTCTGCATGCACACACATGCGTTTATACACACACACTTTTTTCTCTGAACCATTTGAAGGTACTTTGCAAACATCATGACTCTTTGCCCCTAAGCACCTCAGCAGATATCTCCTGAGAAAAAGGACCTTCTTCCTCTTCTGCACAACCACAATATCCCCGTCATCCCCAAGAAATTTAACATTAATACAATAAAATTATATCAAATTTCCTCCAGTTGACCCAATAATGTCCTTTTACAACAGTTTTTCACTCAAGAATCCAGACAGCACTGATTTCATTTCATTGTCATAGCTTTCTAGTTTACAACAGCCCTGATCAATTGTCTTACGAGTGGCCCTCGACATGGAGTTGTCTGATTGTTTCTTCATGATTCAGCCTCGTCAGCTAAATGGTTTGGGCAAGACATAAAATGTCAATTTTTCCTGTTAGTGGGTGATGCCAAGTATGAGCACTTGGTTAAGGTCACCTCTGCTAGGTTTCTTCTGAAGATACTCCAAGGTATCTTGTTCCCTCTGTAAGGAAGGAACAGAGCCAGGTACAGTGGCTCGTGCCTGTAGTCCTAGCTACTTGGGAGGCTGAGGCGGAAAGATCACTTGAGGCCAGGAGTCTGAGGCTGCAGTGAGCTACAATTGTGCCACTGCACTCCAGTCTGGGCAACAGAGTGAGATCCTATCTCTAAAAAAAAAAAAAGAAAGAAAGAAAAAAAGAAAAGGAAAGAAGAAGAAATGATCTCTGTCTCTAGGATGTTGCTTTAAGGTCGTGTGCCTGTCCTCTTTCTCAGCCTCTCACCCAGTGATGTGAGACTCCTTTTTTTTTTTTTTTTGGAGATAGGGTAGAGTGCAGTGGCATCATCATGGCTCACTGCAACCTCAAACTTCTGGGCCTCAAACGATCCTCCTGCCTCAGCCTCCGAAGTAGCTGGGACTACAGGTGTGTACCACTACACCTGGCTAATTTTTCTATTTTTTATAGAAACGGGGTCTCACTCTTGCTCAGGCTGGTCTTGAACTCCTGAGTTCAATCTATCTACTCCTGCCTCAGCCTCCCAGAGTGCTAGGATTACAGGTGTCAGCCACCATACCCAGCCTGCTTTCTTCATTCTTTTTGATGCTTAAATTGTCCCAAATTTGGTCAGTGGAGACCTGTTTAAGCTGGTTCCTGTACTTTTGACATGTCTTCATCTCTTCTGAGCACTTCCCTGCTTTGTGACACAAGGTATTATAGGCTTGCCTTGAGATTACCTTGCCTCAAACCTAAAATCAGCCATTCTCCAAGGAGCTCCAAGAAGTTAAGTCTCTTAATGCAGAGAGTAACTTACAGGATTTACACTTTCTTGTAAATGGATTAAAATTCAAAAGTCAGTGATTAAAGGTGATTTGTAAGAATTTAGCCTATCAAACAAAAGTAAACAAATTATTATAGCTCCAAATCTCTTTAGATCACCAAAAGAATTATTGAATTTAGATTTCTTTGAGAGCAGTTGAGCCCATATGCCTATAGCACCTACTGTGTTTTGGGTGGGAGTGCATAAATGATTATACTGAATTTTTTGCTGATTCTAGCCCCACCCTCCCCTCCATATCCCTGTCCCTGTTTTCCCCTTTAGGTCAACCTGCCTACCTTACTATGGAACCATTGTATTTTCAGACATCTGGACTTTAAAATCTAGATGTTCTTGTTTTCTTCCTTTTCTTCTATACATTTAATAAGTCACCAAATCCTGTGAATTCTTCTTTGCAATGTCTCATCTCCATTCTTTCCAATTGCAATGAAAATACTAACCATATCATTAACAACAACAGGCCAGATATGATGGCTCACGCCTGTAATCCCAGCACTTTGGGAGGTTGAGACAGGAAGATCACTGAGCCAAGGAGTTTGAGACAAGCCTGGGCAACATAGTGAGACCCCATCTCTTAAATTTTTTTTTTTTTTAATTAGCCAGGTGTGTTGGCACACACCTATAGTCCTAGCTACTCCAAAGGCTAAGGCGGGAAGATTGCTTGAGCCCAGGAGTTCGAGGCTGCAGTAAGCTATGATGGCACCACTGCACTCCAGCCTGGGTGATGGAGTGAGACACTATTTCTTAGACAAAGAAAAATTATTAACAACAACAGGGACTGTATACATTATTTCTTGTCCTTACCTTAGGTCTACAAGTATCATTATCGTTCCCATTTCACACTAGAAAGTAAGGAGGTTCAAAACATGGATAAATTGCTCACAAAGGTAAACTTGACCTGCTAGCTATCTATTCCATACTGCTTCCCATTATCCCCTTTTCTGTGTCCCTACCCTAAGGTACACTTTAAAGGGACTGAAATATAATGGAAAAACAAGAGGTCGATCAGAAGGAGTCAGAGCTGAGTCATAGATCCCGCTCTGCCAGTGAGTGGTTTGTGATCTAAGCTTGTATCTGAAACTCTCTGAGCCCTAGTTTTCTCTTCTCTAAAATTAGGAACTCTAGCTATGCAATAGAATCACATAGGGAGCTTTTAAAAAATATGCATGCCTGGGCCTCACCCCCATAAATTCTGATTTAAACAGTCTGGAGAAAAGGCTTTAGGCCTCAGCATTTTTTCAAAAGTTCCCCAAGGGATTCTAAAGTGTAGCCAGGATAGAGAACCACTGCACCAGATGCTTTCCAAAGTTCATTCCAGCGCTAAGGCCTCCTAATTGGACAACTGTAACAATTGTCTGGGTGATTAATCTGCCTTTCGGCCTCTTCCCGAAGGCATGTTTCCACCACGTTAATCCTCCTAAAACATTTGCTTGGTGACCTGAACCAAATCATCTGGGAGCTTCCCATTCCTACAGGACAAAGCGCAAATCCCTGATGTGATAGTCAAGGTTCTCCAGTCAGAAACCTTCCGCTTCAACCAGGCTAGTCCCCTGTTGCTCCCTGAATAGACCAGACTCATTGTGTATTCAAGCCTTTACTAACGTGTATTCGTTGAGTGTCCTTTCCTAGCTTGTCTAAATTCTTCCCCTCCTTCAGGGTCCTACCCAAAGTCCCTAGAAGAATAAAGCCTTTCTGAGTCCCTCCCCTAATCTCTTCTCTGCCTATTACACTTTTCGTTTGTACTGCCCACTAGGTACACAGCCACTTGCTGTGTTAAATGTTTTCTTCATTGGTTCATTCATACAACTGCATTTGAGTACCTACCACATGCCAGTCCCAGGGATATAACAATATTCCAGGCAGACGATAAGCCAAGTCACAACAGTATTTTAAGTAGTAGTCCAGAGTGCCAGGCTCCAAAAAGGATCCTCTCACCCAGATGGGATAGTCAGGGAAGGTTTCCTTGAGATACTCATCTCTGAGCTGAGCCCTACTAAGGGAGAAAGAAGAGTTATCCAGGCAGAGAGGCTCTGGGTAAAGAATGTTCCAGGAGGTGGAAAAACAGCTATCGCAAAGCCTGAAGAGAAAAGGGACCATGGTGCTGTTGGGGGGAAGGAAACCAAGTTCAGGTGAGGTGAGGAAGACATTAGGTGGGGAAGGAGAGCAGAGACTAAATCATACAGTTGTACATACTGGGTGGCATGTTAACAGCCAGCGTTGTAATTTAAGTGTGAAACAGACCTGCCCCAGCCGAGGGGCAGGAAAGATGGTGAGAAGTAAAGGGACTGGAGACTGTTGGGTTGTGACTGATTGGCCATAGTGGAGGAATAAGGATGCCTCACAGGTTCCTGACGGGGCACCCATATTCACTGAGACAGAGTTTTTTGGTTTGAAGGGAAGTTACTGAGTTTAATTTAGGGTATGTCTGTCAAGTCTGAGGTACTTGTAGGACAACCAAGTTGTATGACACACAACAATCTATGCTGAACTTGAGACCAAAATATGGGCCGAAATGGATTGATCAGCACATAAATTGCAGTCGAAGCAGTGGGAGTGGATGAAATGGACCAGAGAGAGTGTATAGACAGAGAAGAAATAGCCAGAAGAGAACCGCAATGCACCTCAACATTTGGGGAATAGACACAGAAAGAGGAGTCCGCAAGTGAGAGTAAGAAGGCTCCAGAGAGGAGAGTAAAACTGGTAGTGTCGAGCATCCTGGGGGCTGGGAAAGGGGAATGCCACAGGCAGGAAGAGGTCGACAGAGTGAAGCCCCACTGAGAATGGAGGTGAAGACGGGGCATTTCTGATAGATTTAGCAACTAGGAGGCTACTAGTGACCTTGGTAAGATGTGTTTCTGCAGAATGGTTGTGACAGACTGGGGAAAGAATGGTTGGGGGTGGTAACAAGCATAAACAACTTTCAAAAAAATGAAGGAAAGTGAGGGGCAGTAGCTACAAGGGTGTGCAGAGTCAAGGGAATTTTTTTTTTTTTTTTTTTGAGACAGTCTCACTGTGTTCCCTGGGGTGAGTGCTGTGGCGTCAGCCTAGCTCACAGCAACCTCAGACTCCTGGGCTCAAGCGATCCTCCTGCCTCAGCCTCCCGAGTAGCTGGGATTACAGGCATGCGCCACCATGGCTGGCTAATTTTTTCTATATATTTTTAGTTGTCCAATTAATTTCTTTCCAATTTTAGTAGAGACGGGATCTCGCTCTTGCTCAGGCTGGTTTTGAACTCCTGAGCTCAAACAATCCGCCCGCCTCGGCCTCCCAGAGAGCTAGGATTACAGGCGTGAGCCACCGCGCC
>CAUYSK010087527.1:0-15405 GCA_963575035.1 Avahi laniger | reverse complement strand
TGTTTATGTTTGTGAAGCCTAGAGCACAATGCTAACATCATAGTAGGTTCTACATAAGTATTAGCTCTTATTAATAGTAGGAATCAATCCACTCCCCTGTTCACCATCACTCAGACCTCATCATTTTTTTTTTTTTTTTTTGAGACAAAGTCTCGCTGTGTTGCCCGGGCTAGAGTGCCGTGGCATCAGCCTAGCTCACAGCAACCTCAGACTCCTGGGCTCAAGTGATCCTCCTGCCTCAGCCACCCGAGTAGCTGGGACTACAGCCATCTGCCACCATGCCTGGCTAATTTTTTCTATATATTTTTAGTTGTCCAATTAATTTCTTTCTATTTTTAGTAGAGACTGGGTCTCGCTCTTGCTCAGGCTGGTTTCGAACTCCTGAGCTCAAACAATCCGCCCACCTCGGCCTCCCAGAGAGCTAGGATTACAGGCGTGAGCCACCGCGCCCGGCCAGACCTCATCAATTTTTGCCTGGAGCGTCACAGTATCTTCTTACCCTGTCTCCCTGTCTCCTACCATCTGACTCTCCAATGAGTACTGGCTACATTGTGCCATCCCAGCAGGCATCATTCCATATAATATAGTGTAAAGGGCACCCCTTCCCCCATCTCCCTCAGCCCCTGCCGTACACTATTCTCATGTACACATTTTTTCATGCCAAATTTTTTAGAAATTTTTCCTTTACCTTCAAACTAAAACCTCAACTCCGCAATAGTCATTCCCAAATGACTTATGGAACAGGTCTCATCCTCATCCTGCAGATGAAGAAGAAGAAACATTGAGTAGTTAGTTAACTGGCTTTGGGTTCCATGAATAATGAGTAGAGAATAAAAACAAATGGGGATAGAGAGGAGAGCCCTGAACCAGTAGACAGTAAGCCACAGTGCCTGGGACATACTAGCAGATATCCAGATAAAGCTACAAAGAAAATTTGCGTTACTGGGAGTCCCTAAAGGCAGCAAGAGATGACATAATACCCATGAGCAATAAATAAATGCTTTTTGATGAATACAAACCATTAAAAGAGACAGTTTCTGGTCAATTGGCCACAGTTATCCATGATAGAGGAGCAAAGCAATTTAATGAGGAAAGATAGTGATTTAAACAAATATTCTTGGAGGAATTCAGTATACACAGGCAAATAAGTGAACCTCAACCTAAACATCATGCCTTGTGCAAAAATTACCTCAAAATGAATCATGAACTTAACTATAAAATGTAGAAGTATAAAACTTACAGAAAAGAGTGTAGGAGAATACTTAGAGAATGTAGGCTAGGTAAGATACAAGAGAAGACAGGATCCACTGTCAGGGGTGGGACTGAGCAGACCATGATCACGGTGAAGAGGAGGTGAACCCCCTTAGTGTCGCCATGTAACCAGGGCCGTGTCCCAAGTGATGGCAGCTGTCACATGAGTTTGCATACGCTGGTGTCTTCCAGCTACTGAGATACAAAAGCCATCCAATTTGGGGAATGAGGAGAGATGAATAAAAAGTTCCCAGTGGAGTCCAAAGCCCATGCTTAGGGACCACAAAAGGGAAATAGAAGAGCCCATTTCTTCTGGCTTCCTTCTCCCTGGACACCATCCTTGTGAGGAACATGAGAAGGGGGAGCCTAAGATGAGGCATAAGGGCACCAAAGAGGGCAGGGAAAGGCAGCCAGAACACGGAAAGGACCAAGAAACTTCTGGCTCTGGCCAGGGCACACTCACTCGTCTTTTTTCTCTTGCAGATGCGAGAAAAGCCCAGTGCTTTGCTGGTGAATGGCCATCTAATTCCTAAGGTCTTAGGCTCAAGACTCCATAAAGGAAGGGCACAGTGTTCTTCCTCCATCTTCCAGCTCCAGGCAGAGGCCTGGCTGGGCAGGCCATGAGTGGAGACCCAGGGAAGATCTGTGCTTCATCCAGACTGTGTGCTGCCCCAATCCTTGTTCAGCTTTGCACCTTTTTCCTTTCTAGAGCTTTAGCCTTTTCCCTCTCTTTTTCCTTCTTAAAGTCTTCACCACCCACTTTCTCTCCTGACTTTTTTTACTTTTCAATATTTTCAATATCCTGAGCACCGTAGGCCTCAGAGTACACCTAGATCGCCTCCATTTAAATGGCATTCAGGCTCAAGTGGGTGATATGCATTTTACAGGAGCTCTGGTGACTCTGCCCACCTAAGCTCCTCTACCCTCAGAGCAGAGGGAGAGGAGCTTAACTGGGTATCTCGTGGAGAACCCTAGAAAGAGGGATCAATAAAAACAAGTAAATTGTCTCTTTAAACAGGTAACATTTATTGAGCAGCTACTATCGTGCACCAGGATCAAGTGTGAGTGCTTTACATGTATTCTCTCATTTATTGTATTTTGTAACAGCCTCAGAGGTAGGTGCCATTATTATGTCATTTACACTGGAGGAAATTGATCCATAAAGAGGGTAAAAACCTTTGTCCAAATTGCACATCTACAAGGTGTTGATGCAGGGATATAAGCCCAGGGAGTCTGGTCCTGGACATTACACTCTTAACCGCTAGGCTCTGCTCCCTCCCCTGACCACATGGTGTAGAGTTGAATTGACCTACTCTGATCTCTTACTATTAACATGAGGAAGATCTTGAAATTTTAATTAACTCGCTCAAGGTCATACAACTGATGAATTCTGACGAAAGGGATACTGACTCTGTCTTTGCCTCCTAAGTGTGGGTATTCCCCAGGGGTTCCTTGGTCCACTTATAACTCTACATATGTTCCTTGAGAAATCTACATGCAGGCTGGGTGTGGTGGCTCATGCTTGCAATCCCAGCACTTGAGGAGGCTGAGGCAGGAGCATTACTTGAGGCCAGAAGTTCAAGACCAACCTGGGCAACATAGCAAGACCCAATCTCAACAACAACAACAAAATTAGCCGGTCACAGTGATATGTGCCTGTGAGGCAGGAGGATCCTTTAAGCCCAGCAGTTCACGGTTACATTGAGCTATGACGAAACCATTGCCCTCCGGCCTGATCAACAGAGTGAGATCCTGTATCTTTAAAAACAAAACCAAAAAGTACTCTATATGCAGAGTATTCACACATTCTGATCTTGATTTCTTTCCCAAGCTCCAAATCCTCCAGCCCCTTAAATCTTTCTACCTGGATCATCCCCTAGCAACTCAGACCAAGCTAAATTCCTATTCTCCCAACCGCCAAAGAGACAGTTTGTGTTTGGGGGGCCGACTTGTATATAAGTAGATATAAGGCTCCTAAAGATGAAAGTAATTAATTTGAAAGGAATCTCTGAAGCAAGTAAATGAAATAGAAACTACAAGGAGATTGAGAGGGGTTTAAAAAAGAAGAAATGACAGGATTTTACAGATGTAGAATTGATATTATTTTCTTCTTTGAATGGCACAAGACTGAGGTCACTGAGGGCCCTGTTTTCCCATCTGTGAGCCCTCAGTGTGTAGTGCATAGGAGAACTGCCCATTATTCTTTCCATACAAACAGCCTCTTAAGGGAACTGAGTTTGCATCACGCCTTATCTTCATCAGGGCAGGCTAACTATTGTAATGAACAGCTCCAAAGTCTCATTACATAAACATAATAAAAGTTTATTTCTCTGTCTCTTCAGGTGTTCAGGACAGAGTATGTAGGAGGTGAGAGCTCTGGTCCACGCCATCATTTTAGGGCCTCACCCTCCTCTGCATCCAACCCAGAGATTGGAAGGAAGGGAAGAAGGAGTAGAAATACTATGAGGCAGTTTCTCATGGGCCAGGCTTTGAAGTGACTAACTCTTCTCATAGGTACCCAAGGGCAGCTGGAAAATGTCATCTAGCTGTGACCCCAGGAGAAAAAGAACCAGTGCTTGGAGAACACATCAAAGTTTCTTCCATATAAATCTTCTGAGTCTCTTACTATCCGTGCCTGGCTCAAAGGTGAATGAACACAGTCTCTGCCTTCTCAGGTCTAAGTCTATAGACAAGATAAGATCAGCTTCCTGAACAAATGTAAAATGACCTCCCTTATATCTTTCCCCTGTAGTTTTCTTATACTTTGGATTCTCAGGCCAGTAGGATTCAACAACCAAAATATACTAATCTTTCTGTTGAGCTAACCTTTTTACCTCTTGAGTTGTTTCCCAGAACAGGTAGATTTTTTGAAGGATAGCAATGTCGACATTCACCATTCATCACTAACCTGTGACTTCTGAATTAGACCTCCTGCACACGTTGCTTTCGACACAACCTGCCCCAATGCATGTAGCCACCTTCCTAAACCCCTTATAAAAATCCCTACCCTCAGTTGGTCAGAGAGACAGATTTGAGGCAATTCTCTCATCTCCTGGCTGACATCATCTATGATAAATTTCCCTTTTTCCTTGGCACTTCTCATTATCTCAGTAATTGACTTTCTGTGCAGCCAGCAACAGGACCCAGGCCTATACCCCCTGTGGGTTTGGTGACAAATCTTGGTGGTGTGTATGGGGAATTGTCGCTCATGGCTTGGTGGCCACATAGTGGGTAGAAGCTCAAAAATTTCCCTAGCAGCTGCCTAATTACATTTCTGCCAGAGGTTGGTTTTGGTTTTTTCCCTTGGCTGGGCCCTCACCAGCTTGAAGTGCAGCCCTGATTGCCTCAGAGCAACAGATCCCTGGAACCTGGGATCGGGGTGAAGACGAGTGAGTGCCATTCGAGGGTACTGCCCGGTAAAGACAGCCTCCTTCAATTCCAAGGGGATTCTATTTGACTTGGGGTTGGAAAAGCTCCAACTGTTTGAGACAGTGGGAACTGTTCTGTTTCAATTTGGCACTCCCCTAGCTTATTTGTTGGAGCTGCAGTCCATTTGTTTGTCTTTCTGTGGATGTTGAATGATTGTTTGGGTTTGTGTGTACGGTGTACACGAGAAATCAGAATTCAATCCCTGAATGCAGCCCTTTGGGTTGCATTCTTTAAAACTGGCCTGAATATAGTTATGAGCCTACTAAAATATAGTATTTTTCTGTAATTCTGTTTGGCCTCAGTACTCTCTCGGGTCTTAAGAACCACAGCCCCTTAATGGAGCACTAAACTATTATATAATACTATTCTCCAATTAGATTTATGTCTCGTCTTAGAAAATGGAACGAAATCCCTTAGGGAAATTCTTTTATGCTCCTTCATCAAAACAAGCCAGACCAGATTAAATGTTAGACTCTATTACAGAGGACAAAAACCTTCAAAAAGATTAGAGAGCGAGAATCCAAACTCAAGAACCCGATATTCTTCCTCTGAAGAGGACCTCTGGGCAGCTGCCACCCGAACTGTAGCTCCACGTCCAACTCCAGGCCTAACTCCGGATCCCAGCTCTTCAACTCCTCCTATGACCCCTTTCTTAGCTCTTCTGCTTCTACTTATTAGCCCAAGACCCCTATTTCACCCCCATCTGCTCCTCCTACGATCTATCCTCGGTTTTCTTCCTTTTCTGAGGGCTGTCATGGGGATCCTGAGGATACGGTCTCTCCCTTGAGCACGCATCAGGGCACACAGTTTGGCCGGGTCCTCCCTTTTTCCCAGCAGGACAATTTCCTTTGAGACAGGTTCCTATAGCAGGACTGAAAAAAATAGACAACCAGCCAGATCAATGTGGGTTTATAGGCCATTCACCATTTCTGATTTATATAATTAGAAACAGAATAATCCTGCCCATAGAGATGACCCAAAGTGTGTAACTGGTCTGTTTAAATCTATTTTTCCCATGGACCATCCCACATGAGCAAATGATCAGAACCTGCTTAACATTTCTTAAACCTGTGAGAAACGTCACATTGTCTTAAAAAAGGCTGGAAAAGATACTGACCGATTGCATGCGGAAGACCCAAATAACAAGGTGAGGACTGAAGCTAATTCAATCATCCCAGTTCATGATCCCAACTGCAATCCAAATGACAGGGACAAAGGTTAAGATTCAACACTTCTGAGATTGCATCCTGGTCGGACTTAACAAAGGGATTCCCATAACTAAAAGCCTGAACAAGGTTCAGAAAATAAGATAGCAGACAGATAAAAGTCCATCAACCTTCTTAGAATTCTAGGAACATATTGTAAGTACACTGATGTAGACACAGAGAATCCTGAAAATTCAAGGAAAATTAATATGACCTTCGCTAGTCAGAGCATACCTGATATCCAAGAAAAGTTACAGAGGATAGAGGATGCTCTAACTCTGCCCCTATCCCATTTGCTTAAAGGGACTTAAAAGATTCTTACAAGCAGTGAAGAGACTACAAAACAGCAGGAGGAAAAGAAAACATTACATGAACTAAAGCAACAGGCAAAAGTTTTGACAGCAGCTTTGATGAAAAACTCTAAGGGATCCACCCAAAGGAGATCACGGCCTCAGAGAAGAAAAAAATAATAAACAGATTTTCTTAGGAAAAAAACAATATGCCTTTTATAAGGAGAAAGGTCATTAAAAAAAAGATTGCCCTAAATTAAAGCAGAAGAGGGATCAGGAACCCACTTTAGAGTTAATGGGACTGGATAAAGATATAAATTGACAAGGCCCTAGGGCTCCCCAAAACCTGTGGGAATTATAGCCCATGATTAACTTCTCCCAGTAAGAGCCCAGGGTAACAATAATGGTAGGAGAAAATTTAATTAATTTTCTGATCAATACTGGTGCAACTTAGTATTAAATCTTAAATTGGCCAAGCTTACTAAAGAGTCAGTGCTGGTGACCTGAGTGTCCAGAAAATCCTGCCAAAAATATTTTCTCTAAGCATTAGATTATGGTATCAGAAACTCCTCACACACAGCTTTCTTTACATGCCCGAGTGCCCTCTCCCATGGTTGGGTTGAGATCTTCTCTGTAAATTGCAGACTCAAGTGATCTTTCAGAATAAGCAAGTATAATAACATATCAGAGTTCATCCAGAACACACCTGTGCCTTGCACACAGCTCTGCTCACTGCCTTGGACACCTCTCATCTGAGGTGTGGCTACCAGATGACCTGGAAGGGCACACATAGAGCCCATTCATATAAAAGTAAAACTGGGAATTCCTCCGCACAGACTCAGGCTATATCCATTAAAGCTTCAAGCTAAGAAGGGCCTTCGACCCCTAGTTTCAGCCTTTTTGGAATATGAGCTTCTTTGATCTTGTTCTCCTTAAAACACCCCCATTCTGCCAACTGAAAAACCTGAGACCTAGGAATACCAGTTTATTCAACATCTAAGGGCAATGAACCAAATAGTAGAGAACATTTATCCTGTGGCACCTGATCCGTACACTCTCCTCACTACGTTATCTAGGAATTTTGCTTAATTTTCAGCGACAGATTCAAAAGACACTTTCTTTTACATTCCCCTTACTCCCAAATCCCAAGAACTATTTGCTTTTGAATGAAAACATTTAAGATCCAAAGGCAAATGCCAATACTGTTGGACTGTCCTTCCCCAGGAGTTTAAAAACTCCCCAATCATCTTTAAAAAATTCTGGCCACATATTTCAAGAAAATAATTTTAGACAAGAGGCTGCTCTCCAAGGGGCTGGACAAAGGCTGGGACTAGTTTATGGCGCTCCAGGGCTGAGTGGTACAGAGAACCATGGAAAGATGATGCAGCACTGTAGAGTCTTGTTAGGATTGTTCATCTGGTGCTATCACCCCACGTGGAAGTTGAAAAAGAAATAAAAAGTTTAAGGAAAAGCAGAGACAGAAAATACTACTGGAAAGATTACAGGGATGGAGAGAGATGTCTCACTTTGATCTCCTCACAAGGTCCTGAAAAAGAAAAAGATGGATGCCCAGAAGCAGGGGTTATCTTTAATGCCTGGGTAATAGAACAACAGCAGGAATTGTTGTCATTTCACAGCCTTTTCATACCAAGGCCTTTATTTCATTTTGACCCCATAAAACCCTGGGAGATACTAAATAAAGCCCAGAGGGAAGACTCACTTCTGCAGGTCACTCTGCTGATCTGGGACTTGACTCTGCATCTAATGTTCTTATATCTAATGCCACATCGGGTCGTCTCTTAGAATCCAGCACACCCTCCATCAGGCAACTTCAAGGACCTTTGCATCACTTTTCCCCTCAGAGTTTTCAAGGTTTTTCTTCCAGTTTGTGAATTTTGTTCATTTCTCTTTTCTGTAAATAACTTCCTCCTTAAAATATAGTGCTTCATCAACAGTTAAGTGTATGTTTTCTAGCCTTTTAAGTAGTTTACACCAATACATGCCCTTTTAGTTTTTCTCATGAAAATTGGACGTTGCTATATATATTGTTCCATGACATGCTTTTTTTTAAAACTTAAACACTAATATTATAGTATTAATAACAAGATGATTTTTTTCTTTGACATTGCAAATAGTACTGCTATAAACATCTTTGTGTGTAAATTGTTGTGCATAGCTCTAATCACTTCTGCAGAATAAGTTTTGGAATTGCATTTGTCATTCAGATAAATTTTTGAAAGTGCAATTGCTGGACAAAAGCAACTTGAATTATTCTTAAGTACATGTACATACCTATCTATTTCCTACAGGAAAGAAGTGTCTGCTCTTACCTTTGATCTCTGTGAGACTCATCTCCTAAAGTGAACAATGGAAGCCCACCCTTCAGTTCTGCATTCCTTAGGCATCAATCCGAGGCATCTCATTCTCCTCAAGGAAGAACTCCAACCTATCAACCCTGAGGAGGACCAAGTTTATTTTTTACTTACGATATATTTTTATGACTTATCCTGTGTGAGACACTGTTGTAAGTAAATTGCCTGCACGATCTCATTTCATCCTCACAACAGCAACAAAAACGTTAAGTACTATTATTATCTTTATTTTACACATAAGGAAATTGAGTCACAGAGAGGTTGGGTAACTGGCTCAAGGTCACAAAGGCAACCTGGCATCAGAGTCTGTACTCCTATCCACTCCACATTGCAACCCCTCCTCACCAATTACGAACTTCAGTGTCTGAGACGTACTAGACGGTAGGTTCTCAATAAAAATTTGTTGAATCAGTGGCTTTGTTTCCGTCCCATTTCACATCCGTTTGTCTCAAAACTTCTCTCCCAGGGCTTTGTGGCAAGGACTGGATGACAAGTGGACGTACGTAAGGCTCTGTCTTTTTGGAAACTACTAAGGTTAGAGGTACGAAGTGTTGGGCCCAGAAACTTCTTTTTTCATTTTTTTTCTTTTTCTTTTTTCTTTTTGAGACAGGGTCTCACTCAGTTGTCTGTGCTGGGGTTCAGTGGTGTCGTCATGAGCAATCTCAAATTCCTGAGCTCAAGTGATCCTCCCACCTCAGTCTCCTGACTAGCTGGGACTACAGGCATGCGCCACCATACCCAGTTAATCTTTTTATTTTTTTTGGAGACACCAGGTCTCTCTATGTTACCCAGCCTGGCCTCAAGTGATCTTCCTGCCTCAGCCTTCCAAAGTGCTAGGGTTACAGGCATGAGCCCGGAAACTTCTTCCATGAAACTCAGCACCTTGGCTGCTTCTCCATGTCAAAGTAACTTGGATTCTCTAGGTAATAGCTGAATGTTTCATTCTTACTATAAATGCAGAACTAATCCTATCTGATGCAACTTTGTATAATAAAATGATGAGTTGTTTTTCAGTTGCCATGGATCCCCAGGTTGAAGGTCATGTAAGCTGAGCATGCCCGGATGAACCAAGCCTGCATCCATGGGTGGAATCTAAGTGCTTCCACCAAGTAATGCTGACCAAATTAAGAAGCCAACACCTCATTGCATAGTCCATAAGCCAATCAGATTGAGCACAGTATCACCCCTACAGCATGATCCAGTCATATCATTCCTCCCAGCATCACATCCTTGCAAGATCCAATCAGATCAAGCTTTGTTACTCTCTTCCTATAAAACCTGCCCCAGACACCAGTTCAGGGAGACAGATCTGAGTATTGCCAATTGACTTGCAATAAAGCCTTTCTCTTCGCAAAAGCTGATGCCACAGTCTTGGTTCTTGTGCAAGTAAGGGAGAGAGCCCAGTGCTTACTTAGTGACATTACAGCTTCTAAATAGATTGTGAATTAAAATTAAAACAATCAATCAAATAAATAAATAAGTACTGATGGATGTGTAGGGATGAACAGAGGAGGGATTACAATAAAGTCACAAACAACCTATGTGGTATATACATTGGTATTCACTAAAAATTCTTTCACTTTTATTATATGTTTGGAAAGTTTCATGACAAACTAGTGAGAAGGGGGAGGGTGGAGAGAAGAATCGTGTTCCCTGCTGATAAAAGAGACCAAAAACATCATTGGCTAAAACAAAACAAGAGTTTATTTTCCTGTCATGTAAAATGAATGTCCAGACCTAGTCTGGCAGCTTAGGGATGTCATCCATGCACCAGCCTACTCTGTCTTCATTCTCTACTGTCTTAGCACTTGGCTTCCATTCTCAAAGTTGCCTCCTGGGTACAAGGCAGCTGCTGCACCTCCATGTCCAAAGTCCATGTACCAGGTACGAGGAAGAAGGAAGTAGGGAGTGTCTTCCAGCTGTTTCAGCCTCCCCTTTTAAGGATATCTGGGAAAAACAAAATCGTACAACTTCACCTACAAACCATTGGCTCAAACTCAGTCCCTTGATTTCCTCTATCTCTATGGGGAAGAGAACACTGCAGTACACAAGAAAATTAAGCCTTATTACTAAGAAAAAGTGGGGAATAGATAATATACAAGTGACCAGCTATCTTAACCACAGAGCCTAAATTCAAACTGTTGTAATAGGATCAGATTCCATCAGCCCAAGTCACATCTAAACCCCAGTAGCTTTGAGGACTGTATCACTGTCTTATAAACCAAATAAAGTGTCTTGGGAGGTCTTAGGGCACAGGTAGAACCAGTTTGTCCCACAGACCTTGTAGAGAGACAGCATTCACAGCCTTTCTAGAGTCTAACCTCAGAAACTACATAATCCACTGGCAGAGTGAAAAACAAATACAAGCAAAAGCACAAGATAACCCAAACAAGTAGCTGAGGGTGAATGAGGATGCTAAGAAACAGGGGCAGTAAGAATTTCCTGAAAAATGCAAAACATACCAAGCAGCACTGACTCTAGAAATCAGAAAATTGTATTATTTGGTGTTCAATCCTAGACCTTGATGCCAGAGGTGCTTAAAATGGTGCAGTATGTCTGGTTTTCTTTCCGTTCTTACTTTCATTAGGCTCTGTAGTAAGAAATCCTCCTCCTCCATGTACCCATCTACATGTAAACAGATGTTAGTAAATACTACAGTAGCATTTTAATTAATACACATTGTTCTCTGTTCACACATTAAAATCTTTTTCTTTTTCCACTCTGTTCTGATGACATTTCTATCATGACATAAAAGACATAAGACAGGTGAATATGAAGGAATATTTATATACATACACCCACAAGAATGATTCAAATAAGTAATAACAGAGAAACCCAAACACTCAAGGTGGTAGGGCTGGAATTTTTCTTCAATATGTATGATTCAATGTAGTTTCAGTTTTCATTCTAAACTTCCCCTGTGATTTCTGCCCAGCAACTGATGCACCACCTCTGAGCCAATCAAAATACTAATTCTTCCAAAGAGGGACTCTGCTGCAGTTTCGTCGTGAGCAGATGAACTCTGCTTTCTTTCTTTTTCCTTTCTTCCGGATCAGAAACTATTAACCATAATAGAAAGGATGAAGAACTACTGACTGCCGCCGTTATTCTGTGGGTGGTGATTTTCAGGTGGGAGTACCAAGGGGTAAGTGAGGGAAACTGATGAAAGCCAGGGCTACAAGGCCTGAGACGAGAGGGTCGACAAGCTGAGAGTGGGCATTCAGGGAAGTACCCAGACAGAGATAGGGGTGAGGAGGGTGTGTGCCCACGCATGCGCATCTGGGCACGCGGGGGAGAGGGGAGTGGTGCAAAGAATGAGGATTTACAGAAATTGGGATTTGGTGGATTGAAAGGGAGACATCCTGAGTGAAGAAAGATTCCAACTATCATGGTCAGAAAGGAGCAGAGGACTCTTAAAGTCTGTTCTGGCCATGACAAGGCATCTATTCTAAGAAATTCTGAAGAGAAATATGCCCTAAAGATTTATATATAAATATATGCATTTCAGAACTATTTATTATTTAATATAGAGAAAAATCTGAACCAACATGCATATACAACAGGTGGGAAATGGATAAATGGTTCAGTCATAAAAGAGATTTCTATACAGCCATGAGGAATCATGTTTTTAATGAAGAGTAATTATTTAATTTTAACAACATCGGATCCACACATTTCACTTTGGTGTCTTTTAGGGACAGTGTCTGTTTTTCTTTCTGTTCTCCATTTCCCCAAAACCTAAAGCATGCTTTCTATAGCTACGAGCTCCTACATTGTATGAATATACCATTATTTATTTAACCCTATCTGTATGTTGGATATTTAAATTGCATCTATATTTTGCTATTGTAGACTTTAGTATGTTAAACAGCCTGAAACATGAATCTTTGTGTTATTTCATGATTTTTTTTCTTCAACGCTAATTGCTACATGTGGAATTTTGGGGTCAAAGAATATCATAGTTTTTAGGCCCTTGCTATATACAAGAGCTGTCTTATTCACAGCTCTCCCAATCACTAGCCTTATGATGAACAAGTGAGGAGTTCAGCTCCTGATTGACTCCAGAGCCTCCAGCAGGGAGTCTGCCTGGATCCTACCCAGAGTCTCTTGGGCCATGATTTGACCATGGTGATGGCTGAGAGTTGGGGCCTAGAGGAGTCCACAGTGTTGCACACCCACAAATGGGTGCCACACGTGGAACCAGGGAATGCAATGAGAACAGTTCTGCATTAATCAGAAAGTGATAATGGAAGCTTGCACCTGGTGAAGCAAGGGAAGTGTGGGGAAGGGATAGGTTTCTGAATATTTTTAGGAAGTAGAGTCAAGGATTTCCTGGTGGGATAACATATGTGCATTTATCGCATCTGTGTTTTCATGGGTGATTTACCATGTTGGAACTGGAAGGTTAAGAGACTCTAGGGCAAATAAATTAAAATAAGATAAAATAAAATAAATTTAAAAAGAGAGACTCTAGGACAGATATTTTTGGCAGAGTTAAGATCTTCTTGGGTCACTACATGTGGGGTGGAGCACTGGGGAAGTGGAGGCTTCAATGTGGAATCCTACAGCTTCTTCCAGGACATATTGTCTGCCTCAACCCTTCTGGTGTCCCCTGATATGCAGCACAGATGAAAACGGCAAGTGGCCTGGCTTTCCTTCTGTTCGACTTCCTTGCCTGCCTCATCTTGGTCCAGCTGCTCATGCCTTGCTCAGGTAGGTATGATTCTGTTTTTACCTGTGTGAAGCAGACAATTACCTACTAATGCCCAATTAGATCCTTTGAGTCCTTCCATACCTGGAAGTTCCATCCCAAACTGAAGTTCACATGCCATTAAGAGACAAATGGCACTTCTGTTAGGATCCTGTTCCTCTCTAGGTTCTTTATACCTCCCCTTCCCTGCCTAGGAGAACCCTTACTCTGATGGCTCCATTGCCAACACCTCTGACAGAGCTTCCCCCCTTTGCTGACCAGCTCAGTTTGCGGTACATGGACCCCCTGGACCCATTCTGGCCACGGTAGGTGAAGACGCTGACCTGCCCTGTCACCTGTCCCCGATGATGAGTGCAGAGACCATGGAGCTGAGGTGGGTGAGATCCAGCCTTAGGCAGGTGGTGACCGTGTACGCTGGTGGAAAGGAAGTGGAGGACAAACAGACCCCAGAATATCGAGGGAGAACTTCCATTCTACACGGTGACATCACTGCAGGGAAGGCCGCTCTCCGAATACACAACGTCAGAGCCTCTGACAGTGGAAACTACCTGTGTTATTTCCAAGACGGCAACTTCTATGAAAAAGCCATCGTGGAGCTGAAGGTAGCAGGTGAGCCCCTGGGCTTTGCTCTGAGATTGTTCCTCTGTGGGACCTGGGGCAAGAGTTCCTGCCTCAAATCCAGTACAGAGTACTCGTGGCTGGCCCCTAGGAATTGCCTGCACCGTCTTCCTACTCAGCTGCTTTGAGACCCTTGAGAAAGGCATAGGTTTTCCCTCAGGAAGAATTCCTCCTCTCCCCTACATGCTGAAGTAAAGAACCCCCACCACCCCCCAAATCCCAGGGGTCTGAGAAGGCAATCAAAGGACAAGGGATGGGAAGGATTAGAAATCATCTCTTCAGTGACACCTACACAGTTGCTTTGGTTTAGTTGTGCTCCGGATGGCTTCCGTGGCCTCACCAGATGCACCTACTGTGGGCCCTGGGAGACTGAGCATAGGGGCTGTATCTGCTACTAATGTTCTCCAGCCAGTGACCCCCAGAAACATACCTGCAATGGAAGGAGCCGTGTTTATTATCTGTTGCAGCAAGGAAGAGCACACACCACGGAGAACTGTGGGTGTCTCAGTCAGAAGGTGTTAGAGAAGACTTGGTACAGAGTTTGGGCTTGTGTTAGGGGATTTGGGGAGGTGTGCAGAAGTGGGCCTCTGCTCTTGATTAGATGCTGTCAGGAAGGTGGGAGGGGGATTAATCCTGTGAGTGGGAACCTTAACCAATCTTTTCCAGGAGGAAGGAGACTAGGGCCAGACTAAAGCTCTAATTGGTAAAAGGAAAACAACCCCTCATTGCCAGTGTGGGGTGCTTGGCCATTATTGTGATTTAGGCAATGTTTATATCTTTCTCACTGTTCAGACATGGCTCCCTGTCCTCCTGTTTTTGGATTAGGGGTGAGCGGTAATGCCCCACTGTTTCTGGCCCTGGGGTACTGCACTAGCCCACATAGCTTTCCCCTCACTGTGACCACACTATTGCAAACAGCTCCTGAGTGAAATCCTCCTTGAATTGTCTAATGTGAGTGTGCCGTTGATTCTTGTTGAGACTCTCCCCGATGCAGGAGGCTCCCAAGAATTTAGGCTGATTTATCCTTCCGCAGCACTGGGTGCTGATCTGCACATGGAAATGAAGGGTTATGAGGATGGAGGGATCCATCTGGAGTGCAGGTCCACCGGCTGGTACCCCCGGCCCCACGTCCAGTGGCGAGATGCCAAGGGGGAGGTCATTCCGGCTGTGGCAGCACCTGCGGTTGCAGACCGAGCGGGCTTGTATGCAGTGGCAGCATCTGTGATCATGAGAGGAAGCTCCGGAGAGGGGGTATCCTGTACCATCAGAAATTCCCTGCTGCAGCAGGAAAAGACAGCCAGGATTTCCATCGCCGGTCAGTACCCTGCTTCCCCTCTGCTGAGCTGTGCTGTGACTGTTGAAATTGGGGAGATGTGTGAGTCTCTGCTGCCTGAGTCTCTGCAGTGAATGTAAGGCCTGAAGCAGGGACCTGGAGCCTTCTCTTTGCTTTAGGGGAGCTTGTCTCCCCCATGAAGCTGTTTATGCCACAAATATTTGCTGAACATTTTCTGTCTGCCAGAAACTGTGGC
>CAUYSK010087525.1:0-14358 GCA_963575035.1 Avahi laniger | reverse complement strand
TATCTCATTGTGGTTTTAATTTGCATTTCCCTGACAATTAGCAACATTGAGCATTCTTTCATATGTTTATTGGTTATTTGTCTATCTTCTTTTGAGAAGATTCTGTTCATGTCTTTCACCCATCTTTTAATGGGGTTGTTTGATTTTTTTTCTTGCTGATTTGCTTGAGTTCTTTGTAGATTCTGGTTATTAGTCCTTTATCAGATGTATAGCTTGTGAATATTTTCTCCCATTCTGTAGGTTGTCTATTTGCTCTGCTAATTATTTCTTTGGCTGTGCAGAAGCTTTTTAATTTAATCAAATCTCATCAATTTATTTTGCTGTTTCTGTGATTGGCTTTGGGGTCTTCTTCATAAATTCTTTGCCTAGGCCGACATGTAGAAAAGTTTTTCCAACATTTTGTTCTAGAATTCTTAAAGTTTCATGCTTTATATTTAAGTCCTTTATCCGTCTTGAATTAATTTTTGTAAGTGGTGAGAGATATGGATCCTGTTTCATTCTTCTGCATGTGGCTGTCAAATTTTCCCAGCACCATTTATTGAATAGGGATTCTTTTCTCCATTGTATATTGTTGTCTGCTTTGTCAAAGATCAGTTGGCTGTATGTGGATGAGTTTATATCTAGGTTCTCTGGTCTGTTCCATTGGTCTATGTCTCTAGTTTTGTGCCAATACCATGTTGTTTTGGTTACTATAATCTATAGTATAGTTTGAAGTCTGGTAATGTGATGCCACCTGATTTCTTCCTTTTGCTTAAGATTGTTTTGGCTCTTTTCTGGTTCTACACAAAGCATAGAATTATTTTTTCTAGATCTGTGAAATATGATGTTGGTATTTTGATGGGAATTGCACTGAATCTGTAAATCACTTGGGTAGTATGGACATTTTAACAATGTTGATTCTACTGATCCTTGAGCACGATATGTTTTTCCACTTATTTGCATCATCTGTGATTTCTTTCTTCAGGGTTCCATAGTTCTTTTTATAGAGACCTTTCACCTCCTTGGTTAAGTATATTCCTACGTATTTTATTTTCTTTGTAGCAATTGTGAATGGTATTCAGTCTTTGATTTGACTCTCAGCTTGACTGTTATTCGTGCATAGGAATGCTACTGATTTGTGTACATTGATTTTGTAACCTGAGACTTTGCTGGATTTATTTATCAATTCCAGGAGTCTCGTGGTGGAATCTTTGGGGTTTTCTAGGTCTAAGATCATATCACCCGAAAAAAGTGACAGTTTGACCTCCTCTTTCCTGATTTAGATACCCTTAATTTCTTTCTCTTGTCTAATTGTTCTTGCTACAACTTCCAGCACAATGTTGAATAGAAGTGGTGACAGTGGGCATCCTTGTCTTGTTCCAGTTCTTAGTGGGAATGCTTTCAACTTTTCCTCATTCAGTATGATGTTGGCTGGGTTTGTCATATATGACTTTAATAATTTTGAGATATATTCCTTCTATGCCTAGTTTGTTGAAGGTTTTTATCAGGAAAGGGTGCTGAATTTTATCAAATGCTTTTTTTGCATCTATTGAGATGATCACATGATCTCTGTTTTTGCTTCTGTTTATGTGGTGAAACACATTTATTGATTTCCATATGTTGAACCATTGTTGCATCCCTGGGATGAAGCCCACTTGGTCATGGTGGATTATTTTTTCACATGCTGTTGAATTTAGTTTGCTAGTATTTTATTGAGAATTTTTGCATATATATTCATAAGGGATATTGTTATGTAGTTTTCTTTTCTTGTTGTGTCCTTTCCTGGCTTTGGTATCAAGGTGATACTGTCTTTGTAAAATGCTTTGGGGAGGAGTCCCTCCTTCTTGATGTTATGGAATAATTTCTGCAGAATGGGTACTAGTTCTTCTTTGTAGGCCTGATAAAATCTGGCTGTGAATCCATCTGGTCTGGGGCTTCTTTTTGTTGGAGAATTTTTTTATTACTGCTTCAATCTCATTGCTTATTATTGGTCCGTTCAAGAGTTCTATTTCTTCCTGACTGAGTCTTGGGAGGTTCTGTGTTTCCGGGTATTTTTCCATTTCTTTTACGTTTTTAAGTTTATGTGCTTAGATATTTTCATAGTATTCACAGATGATATTTTGCATTTCTGTGGCATCAGTTGTATTATAATATCTTCTTTTTCATTTCTGATTGAGCTCATTTCAGGTCTTTCTCTTCTATTCCTGTTTACTCTAGCAAGAGGTCTATCAATTATGTTTATCTTTCCAAAGAATTAACTTTTTGTTTCATTTTTCTTCTGTCTAATTTTCTTGTTTTCAATTTCACTTAATTCTGCTCTGACCTTAGTTATTTCTTTTCTTCTGCTGGCTTTGGGTTTGGTTTGCTCTTCCTTTTGTAGTTCCTTGAGACATGTCATTAGATTGTTAATTTGTGACCTTTCTGTCTTTTCAATGTAGGCATTTCAGGCTATAAATTTTTCCTTTGGGACTGCTTTTACTGTATCCCATAGATTTTGATAGCTTGTGTCCCTTTGTCATTCATATCGAGGAATCTTAATTTTCATCTTACTTTCATCATTCATCCAATAATCATTCAGCAGCAGGTTGTTTAATTTCCATGACTTTATGTAGAATTGGGTGTTTCTCTTAGAGTTTATTTCTAGTTTTATTCCACTGTGGTCTGAGAAGACATGTGGTATGATTTCAATTTTTTTGAATTTGCTGAGCCATGTTTTGTGGCCTAAAATATGATCAATCTTGGAGAATGTTCCATGTGCTCATGAGAAGAATGTATATTCAGTAGTTTTTGGGTAAAATGTTCTGTAAATGTCTGTTAGGCCCTATTGTTCCAGAGTCCTGTTTAAGTCAAGTATTTCTTTATTTTTTGCTTGGATGATTTGTTCAGTTCTGTCAGTGGGATGTTGAAGTCCCTGGCAATTGCAATGCTGCTGTTTTTCTCTCTACTTAGATCTAGTAGGGTTTGCTTCATGAATCTGGGTGCTCCTGTGTTAGGTGCATAAATATTTAGGATTGTTATGTCTTATTGTTGAATTGTTCCCTTTACCATTATATAATGACCATCTTTGTCTTTCTTTACTATTGTTTATTTAAAGTTGATTTTATCTCAAACAAGAATGGCTACATCTGCTTTCTTTTGGTTTCCATTTGCATGGAATATTTTTTTTCATCCCTTAATACTGAGTCTGTAAGAGTCCTTGTGGGTTAGATGTGTTTCCTAGAGACAACAGATATTTGGCTTTTATTTTTTTATCCATTCAGCCAGCCTATGTCTCCTGAATGGGAAATTCAAACCATTTACATTGATTGATAGAATTGATATGTGGGATGCTGTTCTGTTCATCCTGTTGGGTAATGCCTTCTTGCTTTATTTTACCTTTTGTACTTTTGCTTTATTTGAGCTCTAAGCTTTAGCTTTTGGGTGGTTTTACTCTGGTGGATATCTGTTGTGCTAATCCATGGATAATGAGGTTCTGAGTATTTCCTGCAGGGAAAGTCTGGTCTTGACAAATTCCTTCAGTATTTGCTTGTCTGGAAAAGTCTTTATTTCTCCTTCATACACAAAACTTAGTTTTGCAGGATACAAAATTCTAGGCTGGCAGTTGTTCTGTTTAAGAAGACTGAAGATGGGGCCCCAATCTCTTCTGGTTTGTAAGGTCTCTGTTGAGAAGTCTGCAGTTAGCCTGATGGGTTTTTCTTTGTAAATTACTTGACTTTTTCACCTTACAGCTTGCAGGAGTTCCTCCATCATGTTGACTTTGGCCAATCTGATGACTGTGTCTTCATGATTGCCTCTTTGCAATTAATCTCCCAGGTGTTCATTGAGGTTTTTGTACCTGGATGTCTAAATCTCTACCAAGACCAGGGAAGTTTTCCTAAATTATTCCCCCAAATAGGTTTTTCAGCCCTTGTGCATTTTCTTCTTCACTCTCTTGCATGGCTATGATTCTTATATTTGGGAATTTTACATAATCTCATATTTTTGTAGGCTTTGTTCATTCTTCTTAATTTTATGTTTATTATAGTTGACTGAGTTAATTTGAAAGAGTTGCCTTCAAGCTCTGAGTTTCTTTCTTCTGCTTTGTCTAGTCTATTCTTAAAATTTTCCACTGTGTCTTATATTTCCTTAAGTGAATTTTTCATTTCCAGAAGTTCTATTTGATTTTTCTTTAATATGTTGAACTCTTTAATGAATTTTTCATTCATTTCCTTAACTGTTTTTCTGGTTTCTTTCAGTAGCTTTCCATTTTCTCTTTGATTTCATTAACCTTCCTTATAATCCATATTTGTAATTCTTTACCTGTCATTTCAATATTTTCATTTTGGTTAGTATCCATGGCTAGAGGGCTGGTGCTCCCTTTTAGGGATATCCTTTTGCTTTGATTTTTAATACTTCCCCAGTTCTTTCGCTGATTCCTTCTCATCTGAGCAGCTGGTGCTTCTTAATTTTGAATTTTCTTTTGTTTAGATGGGGCTTCCACCCCTCCCACTTGCATGGGTGTGTTTGTAGCATATTTTGGGTAAGAACCTCTGGCTTTGTTTGTGGGTGCTTTGATGACTATCTAAGTTCCAGATGGATGCCTTGGTTACGGATATCCTTAGTGTGACAGTTTTCTCAGTTGCTAGTTGTTTGTATGCTATAGCAGTGGCAAGCTATGTGAGTGGGCAGATTCTCCATCTCTTTTTGATCAGAGTAGATGGAGACCTTTGAAATCCTTTCTCTTTCCCCAGTCCTGTGGTCTTCTTAGCAGTGTGAATTGTAATGTCAAGCCCAGTTTAGAAGATATATTTTGTAAGGCACAGATAATAGACGTGAGTTTGTCAGTCTATGATAGAATTAACTATGCTAAAGTAATGCATATGTTAATTAGTTTGATTTAGCCATTTCACAATGTATACATAATTCAAAACATCATGTTGTACACCATAAATACATATAATTTTTATTTGTCAATATAAAAAAAGAATTGTGGTGCTAATTGATGGAAATGAAACTTTAAAAATATGAGCTTCCATGCTTCTAAATATGAAGTGAACATTGATAATCTGTCCTTCAACTTTGTTGCCTGAAAAGAATAGGAAAACTCAGCAATGACAGCACATGTTTTTTATCATAATTGTGCTTGATTCTTGTTGTGTGATTAATATTCTAAAGCTCAGTTTATTTAATTGTAATTATAATGAATACCACTTTTATAGTTATCCTAAAGATTTCAAATAGGTCGCAGTGTTACTTCTTAATGTAGCGCTAGAGTATTATTGCCAAAAAACTTAAGCTGAGAAGAGCAACTAATTTAATGTTATTATAAGACAGTAATACAACAGCATTTGCCTATATTTTAATTGATTTTCACTATTCTTGGAATATATAAGGATAGTCTCCATTTCTTCAAATTATCCCAACATCGTATTAAAAGGCATACTTATGTTTACTTTCAAATATGCAATAGACATATATTAACATTTTTTAAAAGGAAAAATTATGGGATGTTTGCAATGAAATGCCCAATTTTAACTTCATAAAGCAACAAAATCAATTAGAATGTCTAAGTTAATAAACTTTTTATTGATTTTTTTCTTATCTTTTGGATAAGGGAAAGGAAAGCAGACTTTGCACTGGCTGCTCCTCTGTCTCAGACACTCTCCTCTCACACATTCACATGGCTTATTTCCCTATCTCTTTTAAGTCTTTGTTCCTCGTTGGTACAAACTTCTATGCCATTCTATTTAAAACTGAATTCTCTACCCCACTCTGCTTTTTTGTCTCCACACTATGTCTCACTCTAACATAACATATATTTGCCTGTTTTATTCACTGATTTATATACCCAGTGCCTAGAAAAAGTGTCTGGAACATAGAAAGCATTCAATAAATATATTTAAATTTTTAAAAAATAGATAATAGATCAGGGAAGGCTCTGGATAGTCCTAGAACATTCTTGTGATTAAGGGTAAAAAGTCATATTGCAAAGTGTTGTTTGCTTGAAAAGTCCTAGAACCCTACATAAAACTAGAGATGATGCTCTTATACTTGCTATTTAGATAAGAAAACTTATTCTTAAAGATGTTACATTGCTCACCTAATGCCATGCACTGGTGGGGGACACTTATGAGCCAAAGTCTTTAGGTACTAAATTCAGTCTTCTTACCACTACAGCAGTTAATTCTTGGTAATACATTTAGTCAGTGGAACCCACAGATGTTATAATGAGCTGTAAAAAATCTGCTTCAAGTAAGTAGTGAAAATAAAATAACCTTGAGGAGAAATAACACAAAGACAAAAAAATTAGGATATGACCCAGTGGTTCTTAACTAGGGCAGGGTCCCCCCTGCCCACAAGGACATTTGGCAATGTCCAGAGACATTTTAGTTTGTCACAATTGAGAAAGTACTACCACTCCTAATGGATAAAGGACCATGGTGCAGCCAAACATCCTACAACGCATAAGATAGCCCCCCACAACAAAGCACCATCAGGCGCAAGATGTCAACAGAGCTAAGATTTAAAAATCCTAACAACCTAAGACTTGTTTAATCTGTCATATATCACGCAAGACTAATGTACCATGATAATCGATATAAGGGTAGAACAATTCTCATCACATTACCTTGAATCATTTAGTTCAGTGTTTTAGTTTTAAACATTGTTATTTAACCAATGTACTTTGCTTACATATAAAACTCTTAATTGGCATTTAATTACTACTCAACTCTTTTTCTTGTAATTAACTCATTAAATGTCTTACTAAGTGAAAACAACACTAAGCAAATGAGCTAATTAGCATCTAATTATCAGTTACTAAAGATTACTACACATGACTTACAAATGGCTAGCTTCTTTACTACTACTGTGTCTTTCAATTGTTAACCTTAAATAATTGACTGTAATTTATACAGTGTGGTATAAACATAAACTGCTTGACTGTTAGAGCTGAGACAAGAAACTTTTATCACTTCTTGGGGAAAGAAGTACATTAGCAAAAGGATTTTGTGGATTCCTGACCACATGAATCCATCGCGCAGCAGACCCTGGAGTAAGTAAGCGGCATGTTAAAGTCAGACAGAAATAGGCAGCAGAAGAACTAAGCTAAGCAGGTATAAGATCCCTGCTTATCCGGTGCTGGAATGCTGGCAGGGAAACCCTAACTTAAACCATAAATCAGGAGTCAGAGTCCAATAACCCCATAAGGTAGTTTTTATTATTATGCCTGTTTTTCAGGTGGAGAAAGTGGATGCAGAGGGGTTCGGCTCTTGCCCAAGGTTATGTAGCAAGCAAAGAGGGATTCAAATCAGCAATCCACAACCAGCGTTGCTGTTTATCACTAGGCAATGATGTCTTCTTTCTGCTACATTGGCAAACTCAGTATAAAGCCTGCTATTGCATAACAAGGTCAAGCAGGTTTGTTTCATTCATGAATTTACTTGAATTTGTAAACTCAAAGAGTGGTTAGTTACATAGGCACCCACCCTGGCCTCAGAGGCCATGCCCATTGGACAGGCTTTGAATCAAGTAGATTTTGGAGTCAGGCAGATCTGGGTTCAGATTTTCACCCTGCAGATTACTCTTTGTGTGACTTTGGATAAGATGCTTAATCACCCTCAACTTCAGTTTCCTCATCTGTAAAATGGGGATAATAATGTTTATCCTAAAAAATTGCTATGATCATTAAATGAAATCATATAAATGTTTAAACTATGACCTGGTCCAAAGGAGGTTTTCCTTTCCCTTTACGGTTATAGCAAATACCAATCTGGAAAAATTCTGTTATAATTTTTTTCATTATTATGCTAAAATGAAGTATGCTATACCATACAAATCAAAGGCTATCAAAAGAAGCTTTTTCTTTACAGTTTCATAGTTGTATGGGGTAATGGTACATGTAATTAAGGGAGTGGCAGAAAAACAAACAAACACGGTATAGCACAATAAGGAGAACAGCCATTTTAATGGAAGTTGATTTCCTGTGGGCACCAAGAAAGAGTTCATAAGCCCATTTACTGTTTTATTTCATCACCCACCATTTACTCATACCTACTGTCTACTAGGGACTAAAGTACTTGCTAGAAATATGGAAAATATTAAAACAAAACAAAATAATTTATTGTAGGAAACAATAACTAATTCTCCATTCCACAAATATTTACAAAGCACTAGGCACAGAAAGACAAGAGGGACTGCCAAGGTCCCAGCCTCTCCTGGAATTCAGCACGTGCAATGCAGTATATGCTATGACAGGGGATGCACAAGGGTGTAAAGAGCACAGGTGCACAGCGCCTCCCGTCAGATCAGGGGCATCATGGGAGCCTTTTGAGAAAATGCTCTCTGAACTGAATTTTGAAGGATAAGTTAATATCTCATGAGATCCAGAGGCAGTAGAACACCTTGGTTATGAGCCTGTGCCCTGGAATCCCAGATTTAACTCTTACTCCCTGTGTAACCTCAAGCTAGTAACTTACTTCACTGTTCTATGCTTCAGGTTCCTCTTTTATAAAGTGAGGATAATAAGAGTACCTACTTCATGCTTTTGCTGAGAGTATTGAATGTATCAATAAATGTAAACTCTCAGAATTATATCTGGCTCGTAATTAAGTACCCAATAAATTTTAGCTATCATTTTTCATCCTTCAAGTTTCAGCTCAGTTGAGAAGTTGAATGATGCATACAAAAGACATGAGAACATGGAACCATCTGGAAAACTTCACATAGATTAATTTGACAGGAGCAGAGCATTCCTCCAGGGGTGCAGCTAGAGCCCAGATTGTAAGGAAGGGGCCTCGAGTTCTACTCTAATAGATATGAATTTTGTCATGATAGTTATGGGAGACAGAAGGATTTTAAGCATGGAAATGATCAGATCTAATTTCCATTCTAGCAAGCTCACTCTGTTAACAGTATAGAAAGTGGGTGGGCTAGGGGGGCAAAAGAAATTTGTTGCAAAAAAAAAAAAAGAGAAAAAAACAGTTACAGTGCTAATGCAGCTAGTTTTCCAGGTGAAAATGCTAGGAATCTTGACCCAGGGCATTGGTAGTGAGGACAGATGGCTTTTTTGTAGGTGGGGCAGTTGAATTAAAGTTCCTATTTTTACTTCCTATAAGACTGACCTTAATTCTCTTACCCATATATTGCGATTGAATAAAAGTGTCTGTGCATTTTTTTTCCTAGGGCTTGGATGATATAGTTTTTCTTTTTTATTCTTCCTTTTCCTCCCTTTTCCTCAACAGATGCTTCTTTTCTAAATGGTCTCAAGGGTGATATATTCTGAGTGCTTGTTGACATAGAAATAAAGAGGGCAGAAGAATCATCACTGCTCTCCATGGGCAGGAAGCAGTCTGTGCACAGGACCCTTTTTACCACCAATGGTAAAAAGATATTCATTGACTTAAATCCTCAAGTGTGCTGGGTTACCAAGACCACCCCTCATTCACTATAACATCTCCATGTATTCATTTCATGACAAGGGGCTAGAGCAAATTTACTCTTAATCTCATCCGTTCCACTGATAATTCATGTGCTTTTGAAACATGCATCTTAAAATACTAACAATTTGGATTAATGCCATTTAAATAAAATGTGCTAATAATGAGTTATGTGATTCCCCTATTTCAGAGAAAGAATTAATTCATCAAGGCTGACTGAGCTGCTTTAGAATTTCCTAAAAAGTACAGATGAATGTCATTTCAGAATCACTGTATTGCTAATGCACTGAGCTAAATTTGTTGGCAAAATTCCTCTGATATTCTTGGTGAATGACTCCAGGTGCGGTTATTAAGGCCAAATATTATGGTGTCACTGCTGAGAGTTTTTTTCCTATAAACACTAAGGGGAGGTCTTGCAAATCTCTTAATATAGAGGTCTCTAATGAACCATGTCCCACCTGCAGCTGGTAAGGCAAGATTCAGCTCAATAAAAATGTGTGGTTATCAAAGTTTCATTTGTAGACTTAAGAATATCAGAGCCTCATTACTTATGAAATCATAAAATTATAGGCCTATGAAGGAAGTTGTATAACTTATTCTCTACTTTTTTGGCTCTAAATGAGACAATATGTAAAATGGAATAGTTCCCTCCTTTAGCCTGTGAAGGCCATCTGTTTGTAACACATCTACCTTGAGGGCCAAGGTTGTTTCAGCTGATCTGCTGGGAAAGGCATCTACCTCCTCTTTATCTCACCATTCTACCTGGACACCTGCCAATGATGTACATTTGGTCAAGGAGCACAACCTCCTAAACAGAGTGTCATTTATCTTATCAAGGGTATTCAAGGATCTGTACTATCCTGTAAGATCTAAATAAGTTTAAGACCAGTGGGGGAATGACATAGAACAGTAAATCTTCCAAGACTGCCTTTCTCTAAAAACTTGTCCCAGAGATTGACACCCCTCGCATTTCAGAATTTGAGTACAATCTGAGTATATATGTAAGAAAGGCTTTAAAAATCAAGTCTAATCTCTCTCCTTTTTGTATTTAACACATCCAGTGATATGAAGCCACTCTCGCAGGTCATACAACTAGCTAAAGGGAGACAAAGATTAGAATTCAATTATTGCATTGTCCAAATAACCTAAGTTCCTCGTGTTGTGGAATATATTCATGTTTCTAGTTTTCTTTTGATATTACAATGATTTTCATTTCACTCTTCAATATTTGGTGGGAGGGGATATCTGGAGAGTTTAACTTCTGGCTTGCAGAAATATCGAGATGAGGCGTCTGGGACAGAGAAGTTTACAAGTTGTGGAGTCACTGTTGAATTGTTTTATTGCTTCAGATAATGTGGCCAACTGCCCTAACGGTGGAAATTTCTTGTTTAAGGGAAAAATCTCAGCAATATAATGGAAAGCCACAATGAATTTCCTATGCCCTCTGGGTATGTACAATTGGCATTTGGCATCAGAAATGAGGACAAAAAGTATTGGACATGCTTAACCAGGAGAGCGTGAGCTTGGAACTTTTACAACTCTTCAGGAGACTCAACAAGCAACACAGGAGAAGCGGCAATTATAGTTTCAAATTCTTGCACCACTTTCTTTTTCCCAATCTTGTAAAATAACCGAATGTACCTACCAGTCCTTTCCTAGCTCTGCTTGATATTTAATTTAGTAGGGACTGTGCTAAGGGCTGCATGCTTAAAAGGATTTATGAGCAGACTGTTTGGAGGAAACTTTATAGTTCCTGGATCTCAACTCAAGCCCACTAAAGAGGTGTTATTTTCTTGTTGAAATCTCAATTTGTGCAACAAGGAAAATTTCCCTGAAAATTAGAGTTGCTTTACCTAAAAGGGCCCTTTGTACCCTCTGGATATTTCTATCAGGGACCACTGGAAATGTGGTTGCAGGTGGGGGCTGAGGGGAGGGTGGAATGGAGGTGAGCAGAAGTTCAGTGATTTAAAATCATTGAAAAATTCATTTGGAGATTTCTGCTGATGTTGCCAGGAAGGAAGGAAATTTGTAAAGCTAACCAAGCAGCCAACAAATGCCTTTTTATCTTTCTCTTTAAAGTATTTTAAAATGATAAAATAGAAAAACCTCAGACTGAAAAATATCTGTCAGGGTTAATGGTTTTCTTTTAAATATAAAAATAGAATCTGGGCTATAGCCAGTTCTGGTGAATTTTTGAATAATAGGTATTTAATTGAAAAAAGACAGTTTTCTATATATGAAAGAATCAGGAAGGAAAAAAAAAATCCCTTGCTTGCAGCCCTATAACACTAGCCTGAATGAGGTGAGACCAGGAGTTAGCAAACTATTTCTTTAAAGGGCCATATGTAAATATTTTAGGCTTCTTGGGCTCAAACTCTCACAACTACTCGGCTCTGCCACTGTGGTGTAAAAGTAACTATAGACAAGTCATATGAAGATGGGTGTGGCTGTATTTCAATAAAACTTTATTTATAAGAGCAGTCAGTGACCTGAATTTGACCTGTTAGCTGGTCACAGTTTACCAGTCCTGGTCTACACCTTGATGCCAAACTAGCTACTTAAAATCCTAAGGGGGTCAAATCTCACACTGAACCTCCAAAGAATGAGAAGATATATGGTGGGAAATGGAGATATGTGGGTTACCGTAAATACCATGTTAGCCAGATGCTATATAAAACTGTGGAATATTCTTTGATTTTTCTCTCGACTGGACCCTTTTGACCTTCTCACGTAAAAATCAAGGATTTATGGACTAAGGATGGGCTCCTGATCTAGTCTTCTCTAAAGCATCCTGATTAAGTGTCAGAAATAAAAATTGGATATTATGGAAAAGAGGGGTAGACTGACTAGTGATGATTCCAACCCACCCTGTATTGAGATGAGAAAAGACTGACTTTTCTCAATCCTTTCCCAAGAAATGCTGTGTACATTTCAACTGGGAGATTCACTAACAATCTTGGATATTTTAACTCACATATTTTAGAGTTTTCATTGGAGAAATTATGCCTCTAAAATTCACACACCATTTATCACTTTGCTTTATGCAAGAGAAAGGAGCTGCTGAATGTCCGTATGTGCTGTCATTTGTTAAAGGCTTTCCTTAAATGTGATGATAAATCAGTCTCCAGCTGTGTGTCAACAACACTGTCACACTGAGGAAAGGAACCTTGGCTGCTTCTGATATTTTAGGCTTCTTTTAAAATAAACAGAATTTTTATTTCATCTTCATATAATCAAAGGAAGAAAAGACCTTGGAAAGTCTCCTTCTTTATCCCCTGAAATACAACCCTGTGTGCATACTGGGCTTCTTTTCCACACTGTAAAGGAACTTCTCTGACTGCTGCAGTCTGTTCTCTTAGCAAGAACCCTTCACTTTTTTGTTTCCCTTTGCTAGTCATAACTTGTACTAACTGATTTATTCTAAAGAACTTCAAGACGTTGTTGATAGAGACCATTCAAATTCTTTTTCAAGTATAGATTTTCAAAATTTCAAATGAACAGAATATTTTCATGCAAAAGAATGCAGCTAGTTTTCCTCTATTTGTTAGAGAAGGCACAAGTTGGGTGGATTCCTAGGTTACAGAAAAAATTCCTCCTCTTTGCCTGATTCTCATCTTGATCTTTGGATCTTAACCTACAATTTATTCCTGATCCTTCATCTATGGCAGATTTCCTTGTATTTGCACTACAAGCAAATCTCCTTCTTGCCTGTCTGGTCTCTCTTTAAAGAATCATTTGTCAGACCTGTACTTTGTACTCATGCAAAAGGCAATGCTGAGGGCGTATCTGTGTTAGGAAAGCACAAAAACTATACCTTCTTCTGGCACCAACTATGAAGCGCCAGGAAAAGAGATGAAATTCAGAACAAGAAGATCGTGATTCAGATTCCAACTCTAGCTGTAAACATTTTGACCAAGTCATAACCTTTCTGAGCCTCATCTGAAAAGGGGATCATAGTAACATCTCTCTCAGAGTTTTAAGGATTAAAGAAGATAATGCATTTGTGAGGATTAAAGGGGGCGTTGCATGTAGAAATGTTTTGCAGGTTGCAAAGTGCTAATCTGTTACTGCTGGCCTGATTACTTTTCTGTACTGGGAAAGTCATCTCATGAAGGTAACTCTACCTCCCTTGAGCCAGATTGCCTTAGATCTCTTGCCAGGCAAGAGATATGTATTACGCTCAATATCTCTGATTAGTTTTTTGCCTCCCATATCACTGTCTGCAAATCATGTCAACGTGTACTTCTGTAGCCTACACTGACATTGGCCTGAAATGCTAAGAATGGCAACATTCCACTTAGCCATTTAGCCTGTGGAGGGAAAAAATGGGAGGGGTACAGGGAGGAGAGGCATAGAGGGAAAAGAAGGGGGGGACCAACGGGTAAAAGATAAAGGGAGTACTCGATGGTGCTCCACCAGAATCCAGTGATTTCTGTAGAGGGGGGAGCTATTCCCAAGCGATCCCACAGTTAGAAATGGTTTTTATTCATTCCAACAGATCAAAGAGACCAAACAGAAAACTTGAACATTGCACAAGGGAATACCATGCTGACGCTAATGCTAGCAGAAGTTCTTACAAGGTGTACACAAAGATGAGGACTATGAGCTTCAGTAGTGAAATCTAAACAACTGTCAGCTGAGAGACTGAATTTACTGTGTTCTATTATTCTCTAACAGTGAGAAGTGACAAATCCAGCGTAAACTGTGTGGGATAAGAGCTGCCTAAAATCGAGACAAAACCATCCATGAAGAATCGTCACCAAAGAAGAGGAAGTAAATAGGGCCACTGCAAAGACTTTAACTTTTCCTTGGTGAAGAGGGTCAGAATCACATTATAAAAACATAAATTGAGTAAACACATAAAACCATACTATATAGAATTTACTTTTTTTATAGATAGATAGTTATGCTTCTAATATGTTTAAAGTTATTACTAATCTCAATTATTTTCCTCTCTCTCTCT
>CAUYSK010087524.1:0-35285 GCA_963575035.1 Avahi laniger | reverse complement strand
CTCAAAGCCCCCTGAGCTCCCACTTTGCCTATACTCTTTATAAACTTTATAAAACTATATCTTTGTCTCAGTGTATTCTTTTATTTTTTCCATTTTCCATTTTTCTCTATTATTTTCTTATCCCTTGCAACTCTACCAAAGAGACCCGGTTTTTTGCGGGGAGCACTGGCCACGTTCCCCGCAATTGACCGTTTTAAAAACTTTGTTCTTTCCTTCCCTCTCACATTCTTTCTGTTTTTGTGCTGTCTTTACTATAGGCTTCTCCTTTTTAAAATCAATTCTAGCTAAGTATCTATGTATCTGTGTATATATGTATGTATTGATTGATCCGATTTTAAAGTATTTTTAATCTGATTTTTTTAGACCACTCTTCCCACCCCGCGCTCTACAATATACTTAATTTTCTCACTGGCTCCACCCTTTCAAACTCCTGTGTCTCTCAATCTCATATTATCTCTCTTCTTTGTTATTTTATTACTTTTTGTAGTGCCATCCCCCTTTTAAAC
The DNA here is from genome assembly GCA_963575035.1 of Avahi laniger. Taxonomy (NCBI): domain Eukaryota; kingdom Metazoa; phylum Chordata; class Mammalia; order Primates; family Indriidae; genus Avahi; species Avahi laniger. The sequence goes on along the minus strand of CAUYSK010087524.1, from coordinate 34,779 downwards.
CTCTCTGTTTTCCTTCCTCTTTCCTTTTTCCTTCCTTCCCTCCTTCTTTCACTCTCTTTTTATTGGTACCTCATTTTGAAACTTTTTTCTTCCCTTTATTCTCCATCTTTACGATACTGTCTTTGTTACTGACTTCTTTTAAATTCCTATTTAACTACATATCACCTACGTACCTACCATCCACATCCTTATCAATCATCTTTATTTCACTGAAATTTTTTACTGAATTTTAAAAATCTCTCTCTATCCCTCCTCTTCCCCGTCTCTTCCTCCCTCCCTCTCTTTCTCTTTCTTCCCTCTCTTTCCTCCTCTCTCTTCCCCTTTCCCAATTGTATGTGGGTCTCTACTTTTAACCTTGTTCTCTTCCTTTCTTCCTAATTTCCTAACTCCCTAACTCCCTTTCTTTCTCTACTTCCTTTCTCTGAGTCTCTCTAACTCTATCTTCCTTTGTTGTCTCTGTCTCTGTCTCTCTCTCTTTCTTTGCTTTGGCTGCTTGCAGGCCTGCTTCCTTTCCTGTCTTCCTTCCTGCCACCCTGCATGATCCCACATCCTTCCTTCCCCTCTCTCTCCTCCTCCCTCCCTCCTTCCTTCCCTTCTTCCTATACTTCTTTTTTTACTAGCTTCATTTTTTAAACTCTTTCCTTCTCTCTGTCTTCTGTAACTCTCTGTCTCATTTGTACTGCTTTTTAAATGGCTCTTTCTTTTAAAGTCCTATCTATCTATCATCTATTTTATCTTAGTCTATTTTAAAACCAAATTCTACTTTTAAAATATTTCTCTCCATGGCCTTTACAATATACTTGATTTTCTTACCTGCTTTTCTTTCAAACTCCTTCATCACTCTCACTCTTACATTTTCACTTTTTAAATTTTGCTCTAAGTCTGGTGTTTTTTTATATTTTTTTTGAGACAGAGTCTCACTGTGTTTCCCAGGCTGGAGTGCCGTGGTGTCAGCCTAGCTCACAGCAACCTCCAATTCCTGGGCTCAAGCCATCCTCCTGCCTCAACCTCTCACCATGCCTGGGTAATTTTTTCTATTTCTTTCTTTTTTTTTTTTTTTAGTGGAGAGGGTGTCTCCCTCTTGCTTTGGCTGGAACTCCAGACCTCAAGTGATCCTCTCGCCTAGGCCAGCCTGAGTGCTAGGATTACAGGCGTGAGCCACCATGCTTGCTCTGACTAGCCTGTTTAAACTTCATTTCTTTTATATGTTCTTTCTTCCTTTGTTCTTTTATTCTTTCTTGATCCCTTTCTTTCTCCCTACATGCCTGATAACCTTCCTTCCTTCCTCCCTCCCTTTATCCATGCCAACTTTCATTCTTTCTATTTTTCTTTTACTCTCTTTTGAGTGGCTCCTCTTTTTAATCTTGTTTTTTGCCACTTTTCTCTCTCTCTCTCTTTTCTTTTCTACAGTTTCTACAGCAGTCTGTACTGTACCGGCTTCTGCCTTTTAATGTCCTTCCTTCTTCCTTCCTTTTCATATATACCTAGATTCCTATGTATGTCCCCGTAAACCTAGCTGTCTATCAATCATCTGTTCATATCTCTCTCTAGTTTTTGTGTATGTAAGTAGGTAGGTAGATAGATATATTTTTCTGTTTTCTATGTTTTTTCTATGCTTATGTTAACTGTCTTTTTATTAACTTCTACTTTTTAAATCTCTCCAACACCACACATAATTATACCTGCTTTTCCTACTGGCTCCTCACTTTCACATTCTCTTCCTTTCTTTAATTAACTCTTTTTCCTATAGACTCATCTCTTTAAACTTCTTCTTTCTTTCCTGTCTCCTTCCTTCCTTAAATCTTTTTAACGGCTTCTCTTTAAAAGTTTTTTTCTTCTCTCTTTCTTCTGGAACTTTTTTTGCACTGCCATTTTTACTGGCTTCTATTTTTGAAGTTCTTTCTCTCTGTCTCTCTCTCTCTCTGTCTCATATACTGGCTTGTCCTTTTAAAGGTCTGTCTACCTGCTTACTTATCCTTTCTATCTATGTACGTGTCAATTAAATGGACTTCTTTTTAGATGTCTCTCTCCTTATCCTACACAATTGTATTTAATTTTCTTGCTAGTTTTACCTTTTCAAACTTCTGTCTTTCACTTTTACATTCTTTCTTATTTTACTCTTTTTCCTACAGACTGATCCTTTTAAATTCTTTTCTCCCTTCCTCCCTTCTCCTTCTCTTGTACACTTTTTTACCAGTTTCTTTTATAGACTTTTTTTCTTGAATTCTTTTTCTCTTCTGTAAATTTCTTTTTCTGTACTGCTTTTGTTTTCTAAACTGGCTTCTACTTTTAAAGTCTCTCTCTCTCTCTCTCTCTCTCTCTCTCTCTCTCTCTCAATACTCCATCATCTACTAACCCACCTCCTCAGCTACCTAGCTGTCTGGCTACCAATCATTATTTATCTATCTTCAATTTACTGTATTTTTAAAACTGACATCTATGTTTTAAATCTCCTCCCAACAAAAGTGTACTTGATTTTCTTAGTGACTCCCCTTTTCAAACTCCCCCCCTCACATTTATCTTTTTCTTTATTTTTCCTTACTGACTTGTCCATTTTAAATGTCACTTTCTTTATTTCATTGCTTTTTTGTATGCCTCTTCTTCAATCCCTTTCTTTCATTCTCCATCTTTCTCTCTCTGCCTGTATGCATGCCCAGCCTCCTTCCTTTTTGTCTCCCTCCCTGCTTCCCTTCTTCCTTTTTGTTTCTTTCCTTCCTTCTTTCTCTCCTGCCTTCTCCTTTTCCCCCTCCCTCCTCCCTTCTTAAACTTTTTTACTGGCTCCTTTTAAATCAATCACTCTCTCTCTTCCTCTCTCTTATACTGGCTTTCTTACTGGTTTGTATTTTTTTCTAAATTTCTATCTACCTAAATATCTACCTACTTATGTATGCTATCTACCTATCAATCATCTATCTTCATTTTACAGGATTTGTATTGACTTTTAAAAATATCTTTCTCCTCCCCCTTCCCAACTATATATGAGTCTTTTAAACCTCTTCCCAACTTTCTAACTCCCTTCCTTCCTCTGTTCCCTTCTGTGTCTCTTTACCTCTCCCTTTCTTTCACTTTTTCTTTTTTCTTTGCCTCCTTGCAGGCTGCTGCCTTCTTTTTCCTTCCACCCTGTCTCCTTTTCTGACTTTATATCCCTGCCTCACCGTCTCTGTCTCCTTCCTTCTTTCTATCCCTACCTCCCATCCTCTTTCCCTATTTTATAACATCTGTTGAAACTTTTCTCTCCGCTATTTTCCTGTGTTTATTACTGCCTCTTTTTAAAGTCTGTCTGTCTGTCTACCTACCTACATATCAATCATCTGTATCTCTCTTCATTTAGTGCCCTCTACTACAGGCTTCTCCATCCCTCTTCCCCTTCCCCCCATACTGTACTTAATTTTCTTACAGACACCTCCTTTTCAGTCTCTTTTTCCTGTCTCTATCACTCTGATTGTCTTAGCCTTCTTTATTTTGCTCTTTCTTCTATGTACCCATAGCATTTAAATTTCTTTTTGTCCCTTCCTCCCTTCCTTCTCCCTCCCTTTTTTCATACTATTTGTTTTCTTTGCCTGCATGTGTATGAACATCCCGTTCTTCCTTGATTGCTTGCTTAACGTCTAATCTATTTCTATCTCTTCCATTTGTCTTTATTTACTATGCTATTTAATAATTTCTGCTTTTTAAATCTCCCTCAGCCCCACAATTGTACTGGAATTTCTCACTGGCTCCCTCTTCTCAAACTCCTCTTTTTCATTCAGAAATCCTTTTATTTTACCTCATCCTACTGACTCATCCTTTTCAAAGTTGTCTGCCTGTCTTCCTTCCTTCTCTCCCTTCTCACAAAGATGCTTCTCCTGACCAAACTTTAGTCAGGCTCTTGAACCTTCTCCGAGGTCCCTCTATGTGCTTGTTTGTAAAATCCAGTTTAGCAAGGACCCTGCTAAGTCACTTTGGCCAGAAGCTCTCATCCTCCCTGTCTGATCACCCTCAGTGTGTGATCTGGTTCCTCAGTCTCCCCCATTCTCCAGGTGACATCTGATCCCTCTGGCCTGTCTGCAGCAAGACTCCTGGGAGGTCCCTTTAGCCAGAATCCCTTCCTGATGTTTTCTCTCACTACTTTTCCATCCACTGACCCCCTCCCTGCTCTTTGGCTCTAAATTCTCATTAGCACAGGCTGTATGTGGAATTGAGCACGGTTCTATCTGAGGTTACTTTCCCTCTATTGCAATAGTCCTCAATAAAATCTGTTTTTTACCACTTTACCTGCTGTTCAGCTCTGAGTTTCTTTGACCCTCCCTCTCTCTGCCTTTTACTCTTTTTTTCTGCCTCCTGTTTTTAATGCTTTCCTTTCTTCTCTTTCTGTCTTTCTTGTACTGTCCTTTTTTTTTATGGGTTTCTCTCTTTTTATAGTCTGATCTGTCTATAAATCACCTATTATTCTATCTTTTCTAGTTTTTTCCTTCTACTCTAAATCTCTCTCACTTTCACAAACAATTTTACTTGATTTTCTTACTGGCTCCTCCTTTTCAAACATGTTCTTCTGTCTTTCACTCTCAGATCATCTCTTCACTTTTTTATGTTACATTTTCCTAGTTACTCATCCTATTGTACTTTTTACCTTTCTTCCTCCCTCCCTCTCTCCTTCTGTCTTCCCCTTCCTGTGTATCTCTTGCAGAGTTTCCTTCAGTGTCTGTCAGGCTTTCTTGTCTTGTCTTTGCCTGCTTCCTGCATGCTTTTTCCTCTCTCTCAACCTCCCTCCTTCCCTCCTTCCTTCCTCACTCTGCCTTACTTTTCCCCTTCCTGTCATTCTCCCTCCATTCTGCCCTGTCCCTTTCCTTCCTTCTTTTACTCTCATCTTACTGGCTTGTGTTTCCAAACTCTTTTATTTCTTTCTATCTCTCTTTGTAACTCTTTCATTTTTGTATTGTCTTTTTCATTGACTTCTTTTTACAGTTCTACCTGCACTTATCTGCTTATCTAGCTATCAAATTATCTACCTTCATTTTACTGTATTTTGAAAACTGATTTTTATATTTCAACTTTGCCCAACCACACAGCATACACAATTGCATGTGATTTTCTCACTGGCTCTGGTTATCAAACTTCTTTCTTTCTTCCTGCTGTTTTTCTAACTCTTTTTATTTACTGTCATTTATTTTTATTTTTATTTTTTGGCTTCTCCTTTTTGAAGTCTATCCTCCATATCTGTCTGTCTTTATTTTACTGTGTTTTTATACTAACTTTTACATTTTTTAATCCCCCCATATTATATTTGATTTTCTTACTTGTGGCTCTAAGTTGTTTTTTTGTTTTATCCTCAGTTGTTTTTCTTTTTTTCTATCTTTTTTGTACTGACTATTTGTTACTGGCTTTGCCTTTTTAGAGCCTTATCTAGATGCCTGTCTACCCACCTGTCTGCCTATCTAAGTAGCTATCAGTCATCCCCGTTTCTATTTAACTCTCCTTTTTAGTGACTTTTCAAAACATCCCCCACCCACCACCATACAGCACTTGATTTTCTTACAGGCTCCTCCTTCTCAATCTCCTCCCTTTCCCTTTTCTCCTTTATTTGACTCTTTTCCTACACTGTCCCATCCCTTTTAAACTTCTGTTTTGTTTTCTTTCCTTCTACCCCTCTACCCGGACCCTTCCTTTCTCCTTTTATGCCTTCGTACATGTGTTTCACTGGCTCTCTTTGGCTTTCTCTTTCCTTTGCCTTCCTTCCTTCCCTCCCTCCTCTCTCCCTATCCTCTTCTGGTCTCTCCCTCCATCCCTCCTCCTTCCCCCCTTTTCCCTCCTTTCCTTCCTGTCTCCAGCCCTCTGTTTCTCTCGTTTTTAAAACTCACTTTTTATGGGCTCCTCTTCTTAAAATTGTTTTCTTTCTAATTCTCTCTCTTTCCTGCTATCTTGTGTGGTGCTGTCTTTGATTTCTGGTTTACTTTTAAAGTCAGATCTATCTATCTGTCTCCCTCTCTATCATCTAGCATTTTTATTTTAGTCTTTTTTTCAAACTGAAATCTCCTTTTCAACTCTTGTCACCCTCCACAATTGTACTTGAATTTCTTACTGGCTCCTCCTTTTCAAACCCCTCTCTCACACCATCACATTCCCTCTTCATTTATTTTTTCTTATGACTTATCCTTTGAAAATTTCCCTCCTTCCTTTCTTCCTTCCTCCCTTCCTTCCTTTTTTCTTTCTTTTTTCTTTTAGTTGTTTATCCACTTTACCTATGACTTTTACTCCATCCCTTTCTTTCACCATTTCCTACTATTTTCTTTGCCCTCTGTCCTTTCTTTCCCCCTTCCCTTCTCTCTCTAGTTTCCCTTTCTCACTTCCTCCATCCTTCCTTCCTCCCTTGGTTCCATCCCGCTCTCTCCCCTCCCTCCCACTTCCCTCTCCTCTTCCCCCTCCCTCCCCCTCCCTTCCCCCTCCCACTTACCTGTTCCTCTCCCTTCTCCTCTCCCCCTTCCTCCCACTTCCCTCTCCCCCTTCTTCCCTCTTCCCCCTCCATCTCGTTCCCTCCCTTCCTTCCTCCCATTTTGCTGTCTGCCTTCCTCCCTCCTTCCCTCCTCCTTCTCCCACTTCCTCCTCCTTCCTCCCTCCTCCTCCCTCTCTCTCTCTCCATCCTTCCCATTCCCTCTCTCTTCCTCTCCCTTTCCTTCCTCCCTCCTTCCCTCTTTTTTACTCATTTTTTTGGGCTCCTTTTCTTAAACTTTTTTAATTTAGTGAAGTCTCCTTTTTAACTTCACTCACCCTCCCCTCATCACAATTGATTTCTTACTGGCTGTTCTTTTTCAATTCCCTTTTCTTTTTTCTTTTTCTCTTTCTTTCTCCCCTCTCTTCCTGCCCTTTCTCAATATCTTTGCTCTTTTCTTTAGCTCTGTTTCTCTTTGTTTGCTTGCATGTCTGCTTTCCTCCCTTCCTCCGTTTGGTCTTCCTTCTTTCATTTTTTTCCAGGCTTCTTTTTTAAAATTTGTTTTCTTTTCTTTTTTCTCTCTTTCTAAGTCTTTCTCTCTATTTCCCCTTTTTTTGTCCTGTCTTTTTACTGGCTTTTCTCTCTAAACCTTATCTGACTTGCCTACTTTGTCTGTCTCTTTATCTTGCTCTTTCCCACTTCTCTGTCTCTCTTTATTACCTGGTTTCTCTCTGTATTTTCCTGTACTGACTTTCTTATTGGGTCTCGTTTAAAAGTTTGTTCACATTTTCTATCTACCTATGATTTAACATTACTGCCTTCTTTTAAAATCCCTTTTTCCTTTTTGTACTATTCTTACTGATTTCTCCCTTTAAACTTCTATTTTCTTTTTTTGCTTTCTCTCATTTTGTCTTTATTTCCCCCTCTTTTTATTTCATACTTTTTCTTTTTTGTTTTAGTTCTATATATTCTTGTATTGTCTTTCTTACTGCCTCCTTTTTTATTATTTTCTTTTTCTCCTATAATCCCCTTCCTACTGTGTCCTTTTCTTTTACTCAGTCTATCTTCATTGTACTGCCTTTTCTTACTGGTTTCTTCTTTCTAAAGTCTAGTCTATCTATCTGCTTATCTAAATATTTTCTTTGACTAACTTATTTTTTTAATGACTTCTCATTTTGAATCTTTCTGTCACCCCCCTCCAAATTGTATGTGGTTTTCTAACTGGCTTCTCTCCTTCAAATTCCTCTCTCTTTTTCTCTCACTCTCATATTCTGTCTTTTTCTTTATTTTACTTTTTCCTACTGACTTATCATTTTTAAACTTCTTTCTTTTCTATCTCCCTCTCACCCTCTATCCTTGTCTTCTTTCCTCTCCCCTTTCTTTGCTCCCGTATGTTTTTTTTCTGTGTGTCTTTTTCTTGCTCCCTTTCTTTCCCTCTGCCTGTCTCTCTCCTTTCTCTGCCTTATCAGCCCATCTCTTTTGGTCTATTTATTTTTTTGTCTTTGTCTGCTCCCCACTCCCTCCTCCAGAGTGTGTGTTTGTGTTTGCCTACTGGCTTCTTCTGTTCAACTTTCTTGCTTTCTTTCTCTTTCTTATTCTCTCCTCCTCTCTCCATTTCATTCATTCTTTCCTTTTATACCATCTTTTCTTACTGCCTCCTTTCAACTTTTTGTTCTTACTTTTTCTGCTTTTTGTTTTGTATTCTTAAAAATGTCTTTTTATATCCCCCCAAAAGGAGTTTTTTTCTCTTTCACTAGCTCTCTCTCTCTCTTTCTCTCTCTCTCTCTCTGTAAGTTTTGTTTAGTCTTTTGTTATTGGTTCCTCATTTTTAAATTTTTCCTCTATTTTTTCTATATTTTTCTTCGTCTCCTTTTTTCAGGCTTTTTTCGTACTTTTTTCTCTTACTGGCTGCTTTTGTTAAACTTTTCTTTCTTTCCTACTTTGTATCATATAATTTTTTTTTCCTACTGGCTCCTCCTTTTAAACTTTTTTCTCTCTTGACTTATTTTCTCTCTATATATGTATATCCATCTCTTTTGCTTTCTGTCTTTCATATCTGTTTTTGTGTGTGTCCTGTTTCCTCTTACTGGCTCCTTTTTAAACCTGCAGTATAGGAAGCCTTGTCTACTAAGCCACTTTGTAAGAGAAATTAATGTATTATCATGTATATTATATATATATACACACACACACGCATATATATATATACACACACACACACACTCTGTGTGTGTGTGTGTGTGTGTGTGTACATGCTTTACAACTGGAGCTGTAACTGAGAAGTGCCTTGGACAGTGCCTGGCACTGGGAAAATGACCATCTAGGACTTATCTTTGCAAGGGCCTTGTAATCTCATTGTATGAGTGGAGGGAGGGGATTTATAAAGACACTAATATTTAATATATAATTATGCATCTTCTACTTAGCTACTTTGTCTTTTATTGCCTCTACCTCACCTTCTGTTTCATCTGGTCCTTGGTTTTCATATATGTTTTCCTCTGGTTCTTCTGTTTTAAGGTCATTCTTTTGCATTTTTTGTAAATGATAAACGATTCTTTTCTCTAGAAGTACTTGTTTCTAAAATGTTAAAAAATATATTTAATGTATAAGTTTAATATCAACTTTCCACTAGAAAAGCAAACCAGATATTTCCAATGTGATGCTATAATTGAAGTAAACCCTCATTCCTGTCTTGAGATTTCTAAAGTCACAATGAGTACAAAGCTAGAAAGGTAGTCAGGGGTAAGTTTCCATTTGTGGTCCGGCATGAAGGGAAATACATTTTACTAACTAGATCCAACTGATCTCACTTCTCACTTTGTGAAGACTGCTCTCATTTCAGACCACACCTTGAATTACAGGTTTAGGCCAGGCTGGGTCTCTCCATCAGTAGCTATCCTCATGAGTTTAGGCCACTTCTGACAATTCACGTTTTAAAATATCAAAAATGGCCAAAGTCTTTTCTCAAATAGCCCAAGTCATTGGTAAAACTCACTGTACCTTCCGGTTAGTTTCTTCTCGGAATTTTTGACGTCGTTCTTCAACTCTTGCTTCTCTTTTTACTTCTTCTCCAATCTGTTTTAGAAGTAACAGTTCTTTTGCCTTCCATTCCTAGGGAGCACAATGTTACAGTAGTCAGTCTGGATTCTCTTTCGTAATTTTTTTTTCAGTATTGTGTCTACCTACGACCAATAAGCAAATTGGACTAAATAAATGGCCTAACAGAAATTGGGTCAACCATCATGAAAAATCTTACATTAGCTTTAGAATGGGCTTATTTTACTGCCTTTTACTGGGAATGTGTTGGAGGGATGCAATGGAATGGCAAAGGAAATTATTTTGCAATTAGATACTTAATTGAAGCATAAGCCTTTCTCCAAGGATGGAGCTAAAAGGATGCTGGCAGGAGAGTTTTCTCTTCTGGACTCAGGGTATGTCATATGTAATCTGCTGCTCTTAAATGTATTTTGACAGAGAAACCAAACAATAATCTTGTCTGAATTTGGGGGGCTGAGAATGCAGGCATGATTATTTTTCACTAGAGCTAAATTCTAAAACTTTAAAGAGCAGACGAGGTATGACTAATGTAATGGATATATAATTTGTGGTTATCAATCTCACTACTTTAAATAAAAACTTGTACATTATAATAGTGATAAAAGATTAATAGGGATTTATTTATTTTTTAGACCTGAAATAACTTCAGGTAATATTGTAAACCGCAAAATATGTTCAGAAATAAAACAACCAGACGCAGTTGTTTCCTTAATGTTTAAAATTTGGCATTCTTCACCTCTTCAATTTGTCTACGGAGATGAAGTTTTCTTCTTATGTGGTCCTGATGTCGGCTTTCTTCTTCCTTCATCCGGAGTGCACTCCGTTTTTCTGCTGCGTGTTCAATCCTGTCCATTTCCTTACCAACCACATCTAAATATCTAAGTAAAAGTGCAAATGTAAGTGAAGGTAAACTGGGTGTTGCTTTTACAATGACTTCATCTGTTTGGATATTCCCAAGCCACCTGATTGATTCTTTTTTATTTCTTGAACTACAGGAAATTGAGAGTTATTCAGGGACCTTTAAGCTAGCCTGACCCATCAACTCACCATGTTGTACTTGTTTTACTAGTCTCTGTTATACAGCTCTCTGTTATTGTGGCTGGGACAATGGCGAAATGTGGAACAAAGTGATCAAAAGTATTTTATACAGAAATTATTCGTAACTCAGTAGTTTGGGGAACATGAGTTTCCAAAGATGGCTGGAATCAACTGAAGGACTGACTTCAAAAAAACTAGCAGATTTGAATTTCCTTTGAAAAGTAAGTGGGTACTCGCCTCTCTGCAATTCCCAAGTCCCTGGACATGTGAGATGAATCCATGCAACGTAAGAGCCAGGTGATGGAGAACCAGCCCTCACGCCTGATAAAGGAGAAAGAGAACTAGAACTCATCCCTTTACCTCCCGAGGCATGGGATTGGCCTCTGAATGGTATCATCGCATGTATGTGGGTAATAGTTGAATAATCCTACACACTTGACTGGGGAATGACACATGTTTACATTAGCATCAGACAGAGTTATAGCAACTCTCCTGTTCTGACCTTGCAGTAATTTCCTTAAACTTAAATTTGAAACATGTGCTAAAGACACCTTGTCTCTCCTTCTGCTGCTATGGACTGGGGTTTCCCGAGATCAGGAGTTTGTGCTTTGGATTTCTTCTTTGGATGTCAGTTTGGCTTACCTCTTGGGCTCCTAGAGGCTGCAGTTTCTCAGGTAGAAACTCTCCTCCCTAGCCTTGGTAGCAAGGTTCCCAATCCCTGTACCTCTTGGTATATACCTTTCTTTCTCTCCACATTGAAGACTACAGGGATCCACAATGTGTCCGTGAAATATGCATTAATTTTGATCGTACCTGTGTTTTATTAACCGTTTTTGCTCCGGAGTTGTTTGTGCACCTTCCTGTAATAACCATTTTTTGAACTGAGCAGCATTATAACTTTCATGAGCTCTCTTGGTTTCGTATAATTTCTTTATTTGTTTTTCAATCATTTTCTGAAAGAAAAAAAGATTTAATGTTTTTGTTATTTGCCAGAAATAAACCTGTCATTTGATATGTCTTCTTATGTTTCACCTTAGCAAATGTCCCGTACTATGCAAATGGCTAATTCAGTTAGCCTGCATTTAAGTCTAGTGTGGCTCCATTCCAGACAAGGGAAATTTTTCCCCTCTAAATGAAAGGCAAGTGTCTCATTTTATCTTTTATAGATCTCTTATAGAAATTCGACTTGATTTGTTATTAATACTTCTAGGTCAGAATATTATAAGAAAATATTCTGCATAGGACCAAACCTTACATAAAAATTTTCTTACAGGCTCCAAATAACAAAATTTAAGTATTTAACTTACTTGTTCTTTTATATAGTTTCTTTCAAAGTCTAATTTTAAACTGGTCAGATAATGCCTGTACTTATTCAGTTCCTTCAAGGAACATATAACCTACAAAAACAAAAACAAAAAATATAAATACAAAATTGTAACAATCATAACACTTTCCAGAGAAGAGAGTAAAAAAAACCCATTCATTTTAGTAACAATTTGGGATCAAGTCTAATAATCATGCATTTTGGTGACAGGTTTGAAGGCAATATTTCTATACAATTGTTGGTATCACCAGGAAATTTCTTTTTTTTTTAAATTTCAGAATATTATGTGGGTACAAATGTTTTGGTTACATGAATTGCTTTTGTACAGTTTCAGTCAAATCATGAGTGTGCCCATCAGCCAGATAGTGTACATTGTACCCCTTAGGTATGATTTCACCCATCGCCTCCTCCCCCCTCCTACCTGCTTGATTACTGTTGAGTTTTACTTCCATGTGTGCACATGAGTGCTGATCAATTCGTTCCAACTTCATAGTGAGTACATGCGGTGTTTGTTTTCCTATTCTCACAGTGCTTCACTTAGAAGAATGGAATTTCTATCTCAATATTATTTCATTAACATGGTTCACATCATAATTAGGAATTTACCATTCCCAGTCAGTTTTTTTATTAAAACACTAATATAGTAATGATGTTTAACTCCCCAAAGCATTTACTCTATCAAGTTGTATTTTGCTAGTTTCCCCCTTTGTCTCTAGTTTGCTCAAAGGGTATGAGAAATATTCTTTGACAAGTATAAAGTGACATTTTTATTTTTAGAACCGGGGGAAAAACACTACAGTACATTTGGGGGAAAATAAATAAGAGTGTGTGTGTGGGTCCGTCCTTATATACTCAAATTATTTGGTAATTATCTTTTCTTGTTATAAAAGGAAAAAGGCCAAGTAGGAACAAGTAGTTTTTATTTAGAGAAAACAGCTGCCTTATTTCCCTTGGCCCAAATACTGAGTAATTCATTGAGTTGTTTAAATTAAGTACCCTCTACTGCTCAACTAAAAGTTGACACAGACTCCCAGTTAGATACAGAAGCAAGCATCTAAGAAATGCCTAGGTTTTTTCTGGTTAACAGGAAGTAGGCTTCAATGTACCTTATTATTGGTGGTGATATAGGCACCTTTTCTTAACCTCCTTAGGATATCTTTTTGCTTATAGTATGCTTTTAAATGTGGATCATGTAGACTTTTATAGCTGGTTTCCAAAAGTCGGCAGTAAGGATCAGTCAAATTAAAACCATAAGAAGGTTGATAAAGCTGCAAACAGATTCAAAAGTATTACAAATGTAAGATGCATAAAGTCACACTTTTAAACATCAATTTGTTGAAATGTTCATTGAAAATAAAACATGCAAGCAGAATGTGAAGTGAGGGAATACAGACAATGGATTGATTTGGGTAAACCTAACTGCCTTTCTCTTCCTCTGCCCTCCCAGACGTGTCTTAAGGCTGGAGGTGGCCTGTGGAATCCCAATTTGTGAACCCTGTGTTCGATCTGACTGTAACCTCTACTTCAGTCCAATTCCTGGACACAGAGGTTGAAAGTAACTGTTGGGAAGAAGAGAAGGACAGTGCACGCCAGGTTTTAGGAGCCCGATGGACAAAGGCACAGACATAGGAATCATAATGGTATGTGTGGGTGGGCAGAAAAGACCCCAACCTGTCAGAGCAAAGGCTCTGGCTTGGAGATAAGGCTGGGCGCGGTGGGCTGAGGAACACTATGAGGCCTTCTATTAACATCATTAAAGTGAGATTTAGAAGCTTAAACACTTTAACTCATTTAACTTCACTTGGTGTGTGACACTGAAGTTGACAAAAAACAAATTCATAGCAAAGTGTTTCGAGTTTAACAGCAAGCTGAAAAAGGTAAAGAAAATCACTTAAGCACTATTAAAACTTAGTTTACCTTTTCACTTATATTTGTAGTATAGAAAACACTTTTGCTTCCTGGGATAACGGGCAGTTTGACCCCAAGAGGTAGATCCAATAGGTGAGACGCCCCGACTTCTGGAAAGGGATTTTTCTTTGTGCTCTGTCAGATACAATTGGAAAGTTTGTGCAGGAACTATTCATTTAGTTTAGAGCAATCTACTCCCACTTCAATGGGCTAATCCCTCCAGATAAATCAAAGAATCACACACTCAGGGCTGAAGGAACCTGCTTGGCCGGCTGACAGCCTGAAAGAGCTCCTGGCTTCCTTGGTCACCAGCACTATCTCTGGGCCCCGCACAAGGCCACGCTGCCCAGTGGGGGCCAGTGGCAGCCCCAGCCAACCCTGCGGGGAGCCAGAGTATGGCAGGAAAGGACACGCCCCTTTCCCTCCCCTCAGCCGAGATCTCCCGGTCAGTCTGCCTGCCCACTGGAGACCCCACCCTGGGGCCAGAAGGAGGAAGACAGCAGACTGGCCGCCACTCACGGTGCCGCACTGTTCCTTGTCTGTAGTAGGGTTGCCGGCGGCTGCCTTTTTGGCGGCGGCTTCGGCGGTCTTATAGCAGTTCTTGAAGTACAGGTCCATGGCCACCCGTCAGCCCCCAGGGGGCTGAGGGCTGGAGTAGAAGGCCGTTGTCGTCTCTCCTCTTCACACACACCCTTCTTGCCCTGTGCCCTGATCAGGTCTGGCCGCCAAGACCATGGTTACCAGGGTAACCTGTCCTCCAGGCCACGCCTCTCACAATGCTGAGCTCCAAGCTGGACAGCTGATGTCCCCAAAGGGCGACAGCGTCGCCCCAATGAGCGTCACCGTCGGGGTCAAGGTGCGCTGCGGTGGGGGCAGCGGAGCAGTGAGCACGCTGCCTCCCTGGACGCGCATGCGCATGAGGCTTCAGCGCCTCAGAGTTGGGAAAGTGGTCCAAAAGTCTGAGTATAAGAGGACCGCAGTTGAGATTTTGTATCTCTCTCAACCAATCCCGGACATTTAAACTCAACAAAATGTATCAAGCTTCATCCGTGGATAGCTGGTTGTGCTATTATTTCAGTTCGACAAATGTCTCTGAGTAGTTTTGATTAGGGCCAGAGGGCTGGCTTTTTACATCTACTCCTTTTAGAGACACTGTGGCCCTCCATGCCAGTCCCACACAGGACACTTTGGTTTCTTCAGGGATTCGATGCCTTCCTCCCTTGTCTTTCTTTTTCCTGTCTTGGGCCCATGATCTCTCTTGCTCTCTCTTCTTTTACTCTCTGTCTTCAGTTCTTTCTTTCTACCTCCTCATTCAGTCAGCTAACATTTATTGAGTGCCTGTCCTACGCCAGCAAACGCTAAGTGCTGACAATGAGCATAGTGATACAACAGTGAGTAAAACATACTCCCTGCCACCAGCAAGCTCACTTGATTGAAAAGATATGAAGGACTGAGACTACACCTGCTTGTCAGGAATTTGTACTTTGTCTCCATTTTATATATATATATATATATATATATACACACACACATATATATATGCATATATATATATATACACACATATATATAAAACTTTTGAAAACTAATGACAAAGAAAAAGATCTTAAAAGCAGCCAGAGAGAAATGAAACATTACTTACAGGAGAAAATCAATTCAAATGACTATTTCTCATCTGAAACCATGGAGG
Source organism: Avahi laniger (assembly GCA_963575035.1). Classification (NCBI taxonomy): domain Eukaryota; kingdom Metazoa; phylum Chordata; class Mammalia; order Primates; family Indriidae; genus Avahi; species Avahi laniger. The sequence goes on along the minus strand of CAUYSK010087524.1, from coordinate 19,356 downwards.
CCAGAAGAAAGAGGCACAGCATATTTTAAGTGCTGAAAGAAGCAAATTCTCCACTGTGAATTCTATACCCAGTGAAAATATCCCTCAGGAATGAAGAATAAATGGAGTGCTATAGTTTTGATGTTTATTTCCCACTCAAACCTCATGTTGAAATTTGATCTCCAATGTTGGAGGTGGGGCTGAACAGGAGGTGTTTGTGTCGTGGGGGAGGATCCATCATAAATGGCTTGGTGCTCTCCTCATGGTAATTAGTAAGTTCTTACTCATGAGTTCCTGCTAGAGCTGGTTGTTAAAAAAGAGCCTGGCACCTCCCTGCTCTCTTGCTTCCTCTCGCCATGTGATCTCTGCACACACTGGCTTCCCTTCATCTCCATGTCATAGGTGGAAGCGGTCTGAGGCCCTGAAAAGAAGCAGATACTGGCTCTGTGCTTCTTGTACAGCCCACAGAACTGTGAAGCAGATAAACCTCTTTTCTTTATAAATTACCCAGACGTGGGTATTCCTTTATGGCAACACAAATGGACTAAGACATAGATGCACTCTCCGATGAGGGAAAACTAAGAATGTGTTGCTAACAAACCTATCTTAAGAATGTCTAAATGAAGCTCTCTAAGCAGAAAGGAAATGATAACAGAAGAAGGCTTAAAACTTCAGGAAGGAAAGACCCTAAGAATCAGTAAAAAATATGGATAAATACAATAGGTAATCTACTTTTCTTGAGTTTATTAAATCATATTTGATGGTTGAAACAAAAAATATAACAGCATCTATGGTGGTTAATGTATGTAAAGAAAATATTTAAGATAATTATTTTTAAAAATTGGAGAGGGTGAAGAAACATAAATGGAAATAAGGTTTCTATACTTCACTCAAAGTGGTAAAATATTAATACCAGTAGATTGTGGTAAGTCATACAAAATGTGATTACATTAAGAGCAACCATTAAGAAAACTATGCAAGGTGATATATTCAAACCATTATAAATAAATCAAGATGGATTTCTAAGAATGTTCATGTATCCTATAGGAAGGCAAGAAAAGAGAAACAGAGGAAACCTAAACAGGGGAAAAAAACAGAAGTAATAAAATGGCAGACTTAAGCCCTAATGTATCATTAGTTACTTTAAATGTAAATGGTCTAATCCCGGTAATTAAAAGATAGAGATTGGCAGAATCAATTAAAAACATGGTACTGACTGGCATTTCAGATGAAATAGGTGCAAGCAGAGAACTGAATAGAAACCAGGGAGAATACTGGTAAATAGTTTTGCTTTGGAGGGAATCACCTGTACTCTATAGTAAAAGCACAATTCTCTGTAATGTTATATGCATAGTAATAGTAGTATGCAGAATGATGTTAAGTGGTATATGACTATGTAAAATAGATAGTTGTAGAGACAAGATGGTGGACAAGAAACACCTCCAGCCAGAGCGTTTCTGCAAGAAGGAGAAAATTTAGATGAAAGAGAAAAAAAAAGACAAACATAGATCAGATGAGGGTCAGAAGGAAGGGTGGCTGAACCTACAGGAGACTCCACTGGAAGAGGTTATGGAGCACAGCTGGAAGGAGAAAGGCATTGGCAGGGATTAAGTCCTGAGAGGCTTGGAGACCAGTGAGAAGGGTAGGTAGAGCGGTTAAAATTGCCCTCCCTTGCATCTCCAACTGCTGGTGGGCTCCTGAGCTACTGGAGAGCCCTGTGGACACCAGCCCAGAGACTGCTGCCATTAGAGAGCAGAGGGCCTCTTGTGGACAGGGCAGAAGGCTCCCAGCTCCCTCGGGGTGCCTCCAACCCCACAGACCTGAGCTGGTCGGCAGGCGCCATATTGCTTCTCTACCCACTGTGTGCCTTTGTCTTCCTTAGGGAGTCTCAACTCCTCAGGATCCATCTTGCTCATTGCCATACAGACATTTGCCAACTCTGGCCCAGACTGCAGGAGCCACAGGTGTCCAGTGGGTCCTGGGAGATCTGCAGGACTCTGGAGTCCCGTCATTCTGGAAGGACTGCCTCTCGGAGTGCAGTCCTTCCTCCATCTAGTCCTTCATTCTCCCCTTACGTTCCCCTACCTGTGGCTGCCAAGAGAGACAATTTGGCCACTACCTGGGGGCATCTACAGGGAACAGGGCTCAGATCTTTCCTTTTGGGGCTGTGCGGTGGACTGAGGGAGCTCGGACTGTGAACTCCATACCTGCCAGCCATTCCTGGTGCTACTTGCCTGGTGACTCCAGTAAAGCAGGGCAAACCCTGAGTCGGAGGGACATCGATCCAGCTTGGGCACCCTGTGAGTGACTTGGGTCCAGCATTCTTCTCCTTGGCATCGTCAGGGATTGATCTTCCAGGTCTGGTTGACAGGGCTGCAGGCCAGATCCTGTATACCCAGGTCTCAATTGCATTGCCTTGGGTCACAGAAGGTATATTTGTGAATTAGTCTACTGAGGTGTGTGTGCCTTCAGGGGCAGACCAGAGTGGGTCCTAGCTGCGGTATACTTAAGGGGCACCCATCTTCCCACAGGAGGGCTGTGCTCCCAGCTCAGGCTGGGATCCTGGGCAGGGAGCTCAGCTGGTTCGAGGTCCTGCCTACTGGCAGAGGCCCAGGAGAAACCGCCGAATAGGGGAAGGTGGAAAGGAGTGAGGCCTGCTCCAGACTGCCACACTGCGGGACTCAGACAGCCTCACTTCTACCCACGTACTTTCTGGTTCAGTGGGGCCACTTCAGGCCCTCCCTGGCAGCTCTGCCCAGAGGCAGGGCCCAGACCCCTGCTAAAAACATTTGTAGAGGTTGAGGGCAAGCTCACTCAACCCAGCCATGCCCAGCCTCACTCTCCCAAACACTCCTCCTGAGGTGGAGAATAAGGATACACCTAGAAGTTCCAGGGCCCCGCCCACCACCTGAGGCACTGGAGAGCCTCTCAAGAGGAACTAGAGCTGGATCAGGACCCCAAAACAACATTGCAACTTGCTCCTCCTGGTAATCACCACCTATTGACAGGAAGATCAATTTGCTCATCCTTTTACTGCATTTACTGACTCATCATACAGGGTGTGGTCAATTCTCACCCACAAACACCACCTACTGGCTCAAAGACTAAACTTGGTGTATCATTATCTAAATGAAAATCCGAAGGTAGGAAGCAATAGCTGCTCTAGATGGGAAGGAATCAGCAGAAGAACTCCAGAAGTATGAAGAATAAAACTGAAAGCACACTCCCAAAGGGAACACCAGCTCTCTAGCAATGGATACCAACCAGAATCAGAACACTGAAATGACGGATAAAGAATTTTGCACATGGATTGTAAGAAAAATCAATGAAATGCAAGACAAAATGAATACCCAACACAAAGAAACCACAAAAAATAACATCCATGAAATGAATGAAAAATTCACTAAAGAAATTGAAATATTAAAGAAAAATCAAACAACTTCTGGAAAGGAAGAATTTTTTTCAAGGAATTACAGAACACAGTGGAAAACCTCAAGAATAGGATAGATCAAGCAGAAGAATGAATCTCAGGGATTGAATAAAATACCTTTCAATTAAACAAGTCAGTTACAGAGATAGAGCAGAGAAATAAGAGAAAAGAGCAAAGCCTACAAGAAATGTGGGATTATGTGAAAAGGGCTAACATAAGAATCATAGGCATCCCTGAGGGTGAAGAAGAAAATACACAAGGGTTGGTTAAACTATTTAAGGATATAATGGAGGAAAATTTCTCTGGCCTTGCTAGAAATCTAGATATCCAAGTACAAGGAGCTCAAAGGACTCCTGGGAGATTCATTGCAAACCGGAAGACACCACAACACATAGTCATTAGACTGGCCAAAATAAACACAAAAGAAGCCCTCCTATGAGTCGTAAGGCAAAAGCAGCAGGTAACCTACAAAGGAAAACCGATCAGACAACTGCAGACTTCTGAACTGAGAACTTACAAGCCAGAAGGGATTGGGGCCCCATTCTCAGTCTTCACAAACAGAATAATGCCCAGCATAGAATTTTGTATCCTGAAAAACTAACTTTCTAATACACAGGAAAAATAAAAACCTTCTCAGACAAGCAAAGACTGAGGGAATTCATCAAGATAAGACCTGCCCTCCAGGAAGGACTCAGAACAGCATTACACAGGGATCAGCACAATAGGCACTCAAAATGTAAAATCATCCAAAAGCTAAAGGTTAAAGGACACATACTATAGTGGCTCAAGACAGAAAAGAAAGCAACAAAGTTCAACTCAACAGGATATACAGAAATCCACACCACTTATCAATTCTTTCAATAAATGTGAATGGCTTGAACTGTGCACTAAAGAGACATAGGCTGACCAAATAGATGAATATACACAAGACAAGTATCTACTGTCTTCAGGAAACACATCTAGCCCACAAGGAGGCATTTGGTCTCAAGGTGAAGGAATGGAAAACGATATTACATTAAAATGGAAACCAAAAGAAAGCTGGTGTAGCAGTTTTGATTTCAGATAACTTAGTCTTCAAATGAAGAAAAATAATGAAAGACAAAGATGGTCGTTACGTAATGGTGAAGGGTACAATTCAACAAGAAGACATAACAATTCTAAATATTTATGTACTTAACTCAGGTGCTCCCAGATTCATAAAGCAAATCCTACTTGATCTAAGCAAAATGATAAACAGCAGCACTGTAATAGCTGGGGACTTCAACACCCCTCTGACAGAACAGGACAGATCCTTCAAACAGAAAATGAACAAAGAAACAATGGACTTAAACAGAACTCTAGAACAAATGAGCCTGACTGACATTTACAGAACATTCTACCCCAAAACCACTGAATATACAGTTTTCTCATCAGCTGTTGGGACATTCTCTAAGATTGACCATATCCTGGCCACAAAGCATGTCTCAATAAGTTTTAAAAATAGAAATTATACCATACATCTTCTCAGACCACAATGGAATAAAATTAAAAATAAACTCCAACAGAAACACTCATCTTTACACAAAGTAATGGAAACTAAACAACCTTTTGCTGAATTATTATTGGGTTAAGGAGGAAATCAAAGTGGAAATCAAAAGATTCTTTGAACTAAATGATAAAGGAGACACAAGTTATCAAAATCTGTGGGACACAGCTAAGACAGTCCTGAAAGGAAAATTTATATCTATAAAGGCCTACATCCAAAAGACAGAAAGATCATAAATCAACAATCTGATGAATCATCTCAAAGAACTGGAAAAGGATGAGCAAACCAATCCCAAACTCAGCAGAAGAAAAGAAATAACAAAGATCACAGCAGAACTAAATGAAATCAATAGCAAAATAACTATATGGAAGATTAATAAAACAAAAAGTTGGTTCTTTCAAAAAATAAACAAAATTGACACACTTTTTGCTAGATTAACCAGAAACAGAAAAGAAAGGACTCTAATAAGCTCCATCAGGAATCAAAAATGAGAAACTACAACTGATACCATAGAAATACAAAATACCATCAATGAATACTATAAAAATCTCTATGCACATAAGCTTGAAAATGTGGAGGAAATGGATAAATTTCTAGAAATACACAGCCTCCCTAGGCTCAATCAGGAAGAAATAGAATTCCTGAACAGAACAATATGAAGTACCGAAATTGAAGCAGCAATACAAAACCTTCCTAAAAAAAAATTCCCTAACTAGGTGGTTTCACACCTGAATTCTACCAGACCTGCAAGGAAGAACTGGTTCCTATGCTGCAAAAATTATTCTGCAACAGCAAGAAGGACGGAATCCTCCTGAACACGTTTTATGAAGCCAATCTCACCCTGACAGCAAAACCAGGAAAGGACTCAACAAAAAAAGAAAACTACCTACCAATATTCCTTATGACTATAGATGCAAAAATTCCCAATAAAATCCTAGCAAACCTAATTCAGGTCCTAATCAAAAAAATAATGCATCACAACCAAGTGGGCTTTATCCCAGAGATGCAGGGATGGTTCAACATATGCAAATCTATAAATGTAATTCATTGCATAAATAGAAGTAAAAACAAAGACCATATGATCCTCTCAATAGATGCAGAAAAAGCATTCAACAAAATCCAGCACACTTTTATGATAAGAACGCTTAACAAAATAGGCATAGATGGGACTTACCTTCAAATCATAAAATCCATATAGGACAAACCAACATCCAACACTATATTGAATGGGGAAAAATTGAAAGCATTCCCGCTTAGAAATGGAACCTGCCAAGGTCGTTCTCTAACACCACTTATATTCAACCTAGCACTTGAAGTCCTAGCCAGAGTAATCAGACAAGAGAAGGAAATCAAGGGCATCCAAATGGGGGCAAAAGAGGTCAAACAATCACTCTTCACTGACAATATGATCTTATATCTAGAAAACCACAAAGATTTTGCCATGAGACTACTGGAACTAATAAATTCAGCAAAGCCTCAGGTTACAAAATCAATGTACACAAATCAGTAGCATTCCTATACTCCAACAGTCAAACTGAGAACCAAATCAAAGACTTAACACCCTTCTCAACAGTAACAAAGAAAATAAAATGCCTAGGAATATATTTAACTAAGGAGGTGAAAGACCTCTACAGGGAGAACTATGAAACACTGAGGAAGGAAACAGCAAAGGACGTAAACAGGTGGAAAACCATACCATGCTCATGGATTGACAGAATCAACATTGTTAAAATGTCTATACTACCCAAAGTGATCTACAGATTCAGTGCAATCCCTATTAAAATACCAACATCATTTTTCACAGATCTAGAAAAAATAATTTTATACTTTTTATGGAACCAAAAAAGACCCCGTATAGCAAAAGCAATCTTAAGCAAAAACACATTGGGAGGTGTCAATTTACCAGACTTCAAGCTATACTAGAAGGCTATAGTAACTAAAACAACATGGTACTGGCACAACAATAGAGATGTAGACCAATGGAACACAACTGAGAACCCACGTATAAAGCCATCCTCCTATAGCCAACTGATCTTTGACAAAGCAGACAAAAACATACACTGGGGAAAAGAATCCTTATTCAATAAACGGTGCTTGGAAAATTAGATAGCCACATGTAGAAGACTGAAAAAGGATCCACACCTCTAACCTCTCACAAAAATCAACTTAGGGTGGGTAACAGACTGAAACCCAAGGCGTGAAACTACAAGAATTCTGGAAGAAAATGTTGTAAAAACTCTTACAGACATCAGCCTAGGCAAAGAATTTATGAAGAAGACCCCAAAGGCAAGTACAGCAACAACAAAAATGAATAAATCGGACCTGATCAAATTACAAAGCTTCTTCACAGCCAAGAAAACTATCACGAGGGCAAAGAGACAACCTACAGAATGGGAGAAAATATTTGCATGCTATACATTCAATAAAGAGCTGATAAGTAGCATCTATACAGAACTCAGGAAAATCAGCAAGAAAAAATCAAACAACCCCATTAAAATGTGGGCAAAAAAGATTAACAGAAACTTTTTAAAAGAAGACAGACTAATGTCTAGCAAACACATGAAAAAATGTTCAACATCTCTAATCATTAGGGAAATGCAAATAAAAACCACAATGAGATATCACGTAACACCAGTGAAAATTGCTTTTATCAAAAAGTCCCAAAGTAACAAATGTTGATGTGGATGCAGAGAGTTAGAAACACTCATACACTGTTGGTGGGACTGCAAACTAGCACACCCTCTATGGAAAGTAATATGGTGATACCTCAAAGAGCTACAAGTAGAAATCCCATTTGATCCAACAATCCCCTTACTGGGCATCTACCCAAAGGAAAAAAAGACATTCTATAACAAAGACATCTGCACTCAAATATTTATAGCAGCACAATTCACAATTGCAAAGATGTGGAAACAACCCAAGTGTCCATCAATACATGAGTGGATTAAAAAAATGTGGTATATGTATACCATGGAGTTTTACTCAGCTTTAAGAAACAATGGTGATATAGCATCTCTTGTATTTTCCTGGATAGGGCTGGAACGCATTCTACTAAGTGAAATATCCCAAGAAGAGAAAAACAAGCTCCACATGTACTCACTATCAAATTGCTATTAATTGACCAATACTTATGTGCACATATAGTAGTAACATTCATTGGATGTCGGGCAGGTGGGAGGGTCGAGGAGGGGATGGATATATTCACACCTAAGGGGTGCGGTGCACACTGTCTGGGGGATGGACATGCTTGCAGCTCTGACTCGGGCAGGGCAAAGGCAATATATGTAACCTAGACATTTGTAACCCTGTAATATTCTGAAATAAAAAAATTAAAAACATGATTCAACTATATTCTGTCCATATGACATACACTTCAAATACAGTGACATAAGTAGGTTGAAAATAAAAGGATGGAAAAAGATATTCAAAAAAATATTAATTTTAAAAGAAAGCATAGACATATTAATATCAGATAAAGTAGACTTTAATTTCTAGAGATAAAGAGAAACATTACATGATTAAAAAGGTATGAAAACACCAGGAAAACATAATGATTTTAAATGTACATGCCCCAAATAATAGAACCTCAAAATACATGAAACAAAAAAAATAGAAGGAAAAATAGACAAATACATAATTACAGTGTGAGACTTAACTAAATAGCTATCAACAGGAGACTGGATGAATTAATTTTATGTTATACTCATGCCTATACAGCATTTTAAATTGAAAGACTTGGAGCTACATATATTGACAACATGTACTTCAAAAATATAATATTGAGCAAATCCCAGCATGCTGCAGAATGATATAATTTATTTGAATCATGATTATGCATAATCTTTTATGTAATAGTAGTGTAAAATCCTGCATAAAAAGAGGAAAATAAATTTAGGATAGTAGTAGCCCTAGGGAGAAAGGACAAATGAAACCATGAAGGAATATGAAGGAGACTTTGACTTCATCTTTCACGTTTTATTTCTTCAAACCAAGTCTGGCTCTTCTTTACCTCTTTCTCTTTCCTTTTCCTTGCTTTCCTGTTTCATTGCTTCTAGAACAATTCAGTCTTAAAGTAAATAGGTGGGGCAGAGCAAGGTAGGTGTCCACACAGAGGGGTAGCTCTGGGTGTGGGTACTCAATTGAAGTAAGGAGGGGAGCCACAGATGAAGGCAGTGGAGGCATAACCTGAGGAGAGCAAAAAGTTTGTTCCCTCAGGAGGTTGCTTTGGTGTAAGGAATCAGAACCCAGGAGAATGCCCAAACAGGCTAATGAGGGTGTTCACATGGAAAGATGGTCTAGCATGGGATTCAGAGCATGAGTAGGGTGAAGGGGTTGTCAGTATGTGGGACAGCATGGAATATCAGAGCGTCCGTTAGTTTCCTAGGGATGCCATAACAAAGTACCACAAGATGGGTGGGTTTCAACAACAGAAATTTATTGTCTGACAGTCTTAGAGAGTAGATGTCTGAAATCAAAGAATTTTCAGGGCCCTGCTGTCTCTCCAAAACCTGTATGGGAGCCCTTCCCTGCCTCTTTCTAGTTCCTGGTGGTTTGCTAGCAATCTTTGGTATGCCTTGACTTGCAACTGCATAACCGCAATCTCTGCCATTGTTGTTAGATAAAATCCTCCCTATTTGTCTTGATCTTCACGTAGCTATCTTTTTAAAAAGACACAAGTCATATTGAATTAGGTGCTCGTCCTACTCTAGTATGACCTCATTTTAACTTAACTATTAATTATTACTTTTGCAATGACCTTAACTTTAAACAAGATCACATTCTGAGATACTGGGGGTGAGGACTTTAATATATCCTTTTCTGGAGCACACAATTCAACCCATAACAGCCTGTTCTTTGCCCCCTTCTTCAGTTAATGTCCTTCCCACCTGCAAAATATATTCAACCCATTCCAACATCCACAAAGTTTTAACCCATTCTGGCATCATCTTTAAGTTTAAAATCTCATCTAATTCAAGTATGGGTGAGATTTGGGATATGTTCTACTCTATCCTAAGGCAAAATTCCTCTCCAGCTATAGATCTGTGAAATGTTATCTGTTTCCAAAATACAGTGATGGGACAGATGTAGGATAAATATTTCCACTCCAAAAGGGAGAAATTTGAAGGAAAAATGATGTTACTGGTCTAAGGTAGTTCACAGTACAGCAGGCCAAATTGTCTTAGGTTTTAAGGCTTCAGAATAATTCTCTGTGGCTCTGTACACTGGGCCTAGCCCTTCATCCCTAGGTGACCATCCCATATTCTAGAAAGAATAGGTTACCCTGCCCTCTCATGCCTGAATGGCAACCCTGCTCCCTGAGCCTTGTGCAGAGGTCCCACCTACTCAGGCCTGGGCAGTTACCTGGCTCTCGGCAACCCAGGAGGTGGCCCTGCCCTCTGTAAAGGAAGATGCATACTGACCCTCTTGGCACTGGGCAATGGCTCCACCCCTTGGAAAAAGGAGGATACCCTCACCCTGTGGAACTCAGGGGGCTGCCTTGCCCTTTGTAACCAAAACCTCAGCCTGTTTCATTAGCTTTGGATGGTGGCCCTCCCCTCTGGAAATGAAAAGTCAACCTGGCCCACTTGGCCATGGGTGGTGGCCCCGTCCTCTCATTCCTGGGTGGTGACCCCACCCCTCACCCTGGACAGAGTTTCCATCTCCCTCAGGCCTGGGTAATAACTCCACCCTCTGGAACCTTGGTGGTAGCTCTGTCCCTCAGCCCTGGCTGGTGACTCTGTTCTCTTGACTCTGGGCAGCAGCCTCACCCCCTGGAACCCTGACAGTGGCCCCATCCCCTTGGCCCTGGGCAGTGGCCCCATTCTCTTGGACCCTTGATGTGGCTCCACCCTTTCAGTCCTGGGCAGGGGTCCTATCCCCTTGGCCCTAGACAGTGGCTCCACTTTCTGAAAGCCTGGTGGTGGCCCTACCCCCTTGGGCCTGGGCAGATGTTCCACCTCCTCAGGCCAGGGCCAGGGCCCTGCCCTCTAGAACCCAGGAGGTCCAAAAGGCCCAGTTGTCCTCATCTATGGTTCTCACAGTCATTCTCTCTTCATTTTGTCACTCTGTTCCTTTCAGTCCAGGCTGGTAGTGTTTCTGAGGTATAAAATTCTGAAAAACTTTGTTGGCCTCCTCTGTAATTCATGGCGATCCAAGGCATCAGAAAAGAGGATGCTTTATAGATCTTTACTGGCTAACTATATCTCTATTCCTGGCTTCAAGTAGATGGTTGATTGGCTCCTTAAGTCACACTGGTAATCACTTTATCCAAGGCTGTCCAGCCACACATTTGGTGTTCTCTCTAGACTACAGCTTTTTAAATTTTTTATAATATGATTAGGCTGAGAATATTCCAAATCTTTGAGTTCTGATTACTTTTTGCTTAACAATTCATTCCTTAATTTATCTTATCCTTTGTCATCTTACTATAAGCAGCAAAGAGAAACTGGGCTGCATATTCCACACTCCTTGGAAATTATCTTAGCTAAATAGCCAAGTTGATCTCTTACAAGTTCTACTTCCTTGCTAACAGTGGAAGATAGTTCAGCCAAATCTGCTGCCACTTTATTACAAGAATCAACTTCCTTGCAGTGCCTAATAACTTGTTTCTCATTTCCACCAGGTGCTCCTCCAAAACCACCTTTAACATTCATATTTTACGCAATATTCACTTCATGTCATTTTGGCTTCTATCATAAACCTCAAAATTCTTCCAGCCTCTACTCATTACCCACTTCCAAAGGCACTTTCACATTCGGAGGCATTTGTTACAGCAGTACCCCACTTCCTAATACCAAAATCTGTATTAGTTTCCTATGGCTGCCATAACAAAGTACCAGAAACTGGGTGGCTTAAAACAATAGAAATTTATTGTCTCACAGTTCTGGAGGTTAGAAGTCTAAAATCACGGTTTCAACAGAGCCATGCTTCCTCTGAAACCTGTAGGTGAGTCTTCTCTTGCCTCTTTCTAGCTTCTGGTGGTTTGCTAGCAATCTTTGTTGTTCTTTGGCTTTCAACTGCATAACTCCAATCTCTGCCTTTGTTGTCACATGGAACTCACCCTTTGTGTGTCAGTCTTCCTATGACCATCTTCTTATAAGGACATTAGGCATACTGGGTCTTCATCTTAACTAATTACATCTGTAAACTTCTGAGTTACTGGGGGTTAGGCCTTAAACACATCTTTTTTGGGAGAACAAAATTCAGCCTATAACAGAGTCTAAACAAGGTAAGGGGGAAACTTTTTGTGTTTGGGCAGCCCAGCATGGGGAATCAGATCTGGAGCAGGGTGAGGAGGGTGTCCACACATGTGGGTGGCATGGTGCAGGGTGTCAGATCCTGGGCAGTGTGAACAAGGCATCTATACAGAGGAAAGCCTGGTGAGGGGGGTCTTAGCCCAAGCAGAATGAAAAGAACATCTGTGGCAGGTTCCTGAGCCTACACAGGGTGAGTAAAGCCATGCTGCACATGTGGGTAGGGGTGAGGATCTGCTATGAATTGTCAGATCCTGAGTGGTGTGAGGAAGGCATCCATGCAGGAGGGATGACCTAGTTTGGGGTGCTGAAGTCCAAGTAAGGGGAGGAGGGTGACTATGTGTGTGGACAGCCTGGACTGGGTTATCAGAACCATCATGGGACATTATTGAGACAACGGGCAGAACTTATTTGAGATCTGAAAACTTTGACGGTTGCATTGTAGTTATGTAGAAAAATGTCTTATCTCCTATTAAATACTAAAGTATTTGGGGACAATGGGGCATCAAACCGACAACCAGGAAAAAGCTCTTTGAATTGTACTTGCAACTGTTCTGTAAGTTTCAAAATAGAAAATAATGAAAAACTCTGAAACAAATATGGAAAAATGTTATAATTCTAGAGGCCTGGGTGATATGTTCACAGGTGCTTAATATGATATTAGCTCTAGTTTTCTATGTGATTGTAACATTTAATTTATTTATTTATTTTAGAGAGAAAGTCTCACTCTGTCACCAAGGCTAGAGTGCAGTGGCACAATCATAGCTCACTGCAACCTCAAACTCCTGGCCCCAAATGATCCTCCTGCCTAGACTTCCCAAAGCACTGGGATTACAAGTGTGAGACACCCTGCCCAGCTTGACTGTAATATTTCAAAATAAAAATATTTATAATTAAAGATAATGCATGCTTATTATAGAAAAAAGAAAATAAATCACTCATGAATTTATTGCCCAAAGACACTATTAAAACTGGGTATATTTCATTTATGTTGAAGAACAGAATTATTAAAGTAAACTGAACTTGATGGCATAAGCTTTTGAATGGGGGTGGTTTTTTGAAATTAAAATCAGATCGGTCATTTTCCTTTTTAACCTTCAGAGGAAATATTGAAATTGCTCAAGTTAGTGTGTTCTGACTTAAGGTGCCTGTTCACTTGTAAGTCACTGCTGAAATCACTAGAGGGCGCACTCCTATCAAAGACCATACAAAGTTCTGAAAATAAAATACTGTAATATTTTTTGAAACCTAAAAAAAAAAAAAAAAAAAGATTAAAAAAACTTTCATCCATCTTTTAAAACATCAGAATGGCATCCTGGTATCCTTATTATCTATCTTACATCTGATTATTTTATTTTTAGAATGAGAAGATGTGGAATCTATTGTATACTACATGGCTGTCAAAATATTGTATTTTCCATTTATGCCTAATTGTAACTGTTTGCCCTAGGCAGTAGCGTGAAGCGTTTCGAGGTTCTGTAGGTTCTTCTTACAATTTTGATACTCTTCTATAGAGGCATGATTGTCACAATTACCCTGTCAGTGGTCCTGTCCTAGATATAGCGGCCTCTCGTTGGAGATTTGAGAACAGTTTTTATTTTTATAAATGAAACATTTTCTTTTCTGAGTTTGATGGTTTTCTAGAAAAAGTTAAGGAATGTTTTCCTGGTTTGAAAGTCAAATCAGTCCTGATATTGGGGCGTGGGAAGGGCAGCATAGGAGCTGGGTTTGTGTGAAGTGTTTGGAAGTGGCAATACTCATTAGGGAACTTTGGCCATGACGCAAGCCCATTGCCAGACCCAAGATTATGCCACTGCACCATTGCTGTGATGACTACATCACTGAGACACAGAAGATGTCAGAGGCGAGAGAAACCTAAAGAACAACGTCGTTTTCCTGTCTGTGTTTGGTGAAATGTTCCACAAACAATTGATCTGAATTTCCTTAAGAAGTTTTTAAGCCCAAACTTGTACTAAAGGAATATGTGTCCACTCAAATGCCAGTCTGGCTTATTTTTTTAGTAGACCTCAAAACACTTTTAATTTTTCAGTACTCAGTTTTAGACTTCTTTTAAATGTTATCAGTTAATAATAATAGTAACTGGTATTTATTGAATGCTTACTATGTGGCAAGCACCTTGCATGTTTCATCTGATTTAATAGTGTGATTAACACTGTAATTTTCCCATTTTACAGATGAGGGAACAAAGGCCCAGAAATCTTAAGTGATTTGATCACTTAACTTAGGTTTGTTGTACTCCAAATTTTATTTGCTTAGCCATTAAACAATATGGCCTTCCCAAATAGATAGTTTGTAACACTATGCTTCCCCCTACCCAGCAATTCAGGCCTGTATATATCTGTTTATGTAAATCTGTATGAGAAAGTAAGACAAAAAAGTGCTTAGGGGCCAGACTCAAAGCTAGGCAAACCTTAGGGAATTTCTACCAGGTGCATGCTCTTGTCACAAGAGAGAACAGTGTGCAAAGACCTGATGGAAGCATGTGTGGAGGAACAGAGAAGTAGGCCAGTGTCGCTGAAGTAGACTGAGTGAGGAGGAGAGTAATGGAAGAAGAGGCCAGCTTAATAAAAGGGGACCAGACAATATAGGGATTTATAGGCCTTTGTAAGGCTTTTACTCTGAATGAAATGTGACCCATCGCAAGATTTTGAATAGATGTGAAATGTGAGCTAACAAAGGTTTAACAGGATCATTCTAGCAGCTGTGTTGAAACTAGACAGCAGATGTTCAAGGACAGCAAGAAGGAAACCAGTTTCCTAGGGCCACCATAACAAAGCACCACAAACTGGGTGGCTTAAAATAACAGAAATCTGTTGTCTCACAGATCTGGAAAATAGAAGTCTTAAATCAAGGTGTCATCAGGGCCATGCTCCCTCTGAGACTCTGGGTAGAATCCTTCTTTGCCTATTTCTAGTTTCTTTTGGTGGCCACTGATCCTTGGCTTTCAGCTGCAGCACTGCAATCTCTGCATCTGTTGTCATATGGCTTCGTTCATGTGTATCTTCATCTTTTTGTGACTATCTGTCCTGTGTGTCTCTCTCCTCTTCTTATAAGGATACCAGTCATATTGGATTAAGGGCCCATCCTACTCCAGTATGACCTCATCTTAACTTATCTAATTACATCTGCAATGACCCTATTTACAAATAAGATCATGTTCTCAGGTACTGGTGGTTAGGACTCCAACATATCTTTTTCGGGTAACACACTTTAACCTATTAACAGGAAGCTATTAGAGTAATCCAGGCAAGATTTGGGGGAGCTTGGACCAGGGTGGCAGCAATAGTGGTAGTGAAAGCTGATCTGGTTAAAAATATATGTTGATGGTAGAACCAAAAGGCTTTGCTGATGAGTTGGGAGTAGGTCTAAGAGAAAGAGAAGAATCAAAGATGACTCCAAGTGTTTTGGCTTGAGGAACTGGAAGGATAAAGTTAGCAAAAACTGCAATCGTAAATGCAGAAGGGATTTAGAGGAAAATTGTGGTTTGGTTTTGGACAAAATAACTTTGAGATGTCTGTTAGACATTCAAGTGGCGATGTCTAGTAGGCAGTTAGTTATATGAGCCTGGAATTCAGGCAATAATTCAGAATTAGACACAAAAAACTGGGAATGATTTCTAGGGGGCATGAGAGCCCAGTTGTGATTTGAGGCATAAAGTTGAAAATGAAGCTTGTTCCAGCCAGGATCAGTTTCTGGGATGCAGATGTAGAAAAAATAGAAAGTTGAATTTAACCTTGGCTCCGGTTTTTCCAGGTAAGTATGATGGCAGGAAAGGAATTGGGGAGCTGAGGATGGATGCCAAGGAGTGATTATAATGATGGACCATGGAATCTGAGTTGGATAAACATGGAAGTGAACATATGAAGCAGTATTGGAGAGAAAAAAGATGGTTAGAGGTGGGAGGATTGTTGAAATGAAGATACTAGAGGGAATTAGGGAGAAAGACAGGAGAGTAGGATGCTTACAATGGAGATTTTTTAAGTGGTATAGTAATTTGTAATGGCAAGGTCTAGGAAGTAAGCATGGGTGTGGTTGGCTAAGGATGGCAAGAGAACAAGATCTTCGGAGTGGAAGAGGTTAAGCAGCTGAGAGACCAGGGTGTTATATGAATTATTGATGACGTATACAATAAATGCACATCTGTACGTACATGTTTGTATGTATATTTACTTTACATAGATATTGAAATCACCAAGAATGATGACAGGAGCAGTCATGGAGAGAAAGACAGTGAACCATGAGCTAAAATTGTTAATGAATAAAGAAGAGTGAACAGGAGGAAGGGAGATGACAGCAACAAGGAGATGTAGTAGGTAACATAGTCTGACAGCAAAGTGATAGAAAGAAGCTGGGGCAGGTGATTTAGGGAAGACCCATAAACAGGAAGTGGTAAAGAAGAACAAGGAGGACACCTATCCCACTTCTGGGTCCAGTGGCACATGCGGTGTGAAAAAAAATAGCCAACACTTCAGAGGGCTGTACAGAGAGCAATGTCTTCAGAGGGAAGCCAAGATTTTGATAAAAGCATAAATACAAGGAAAATTTTGGAGAAACTGAGGATATAGGGGATTTTGCAGAGGGGATGGTAGATTGAGTCAGATTAGAAGATACAGGGATTCATTTCCATGTGAATGATAATGGATGATCTAGAAGGTTTGAACTTTTGTGATGATTGCAGTAAATAGATATTTAAAGCCTGATAAGTCCTGATGATCTCTTGGCTGGTGAGGGGGAGGTGCAGATGGTCAGTTTTAAACATAGCATCGCCTTGGGACTGGTGTCTCTTCTAGTATGTTGGTTAATAATGGGGATTATGAGGGGGATGTGGGGTGGTGGTTTTACCAGTGGCATGCAGAACACTGGGCTTCCCTTTAATCTTAAGAGAATTGTCAAGTCCAGAGGAGGCTTGATCTTACCAGGAGGGATTGTAACCCTCAGGGCCTCCCTTTCAATCCTATTGGGTAACGGTCACACTTCTTTTATTTATTTTCATAGTCTGCTTATCACTTTCATTTTAATTTATTTTTAATTTCAAAATATTAAGGGGATACAAATGTCGTTATATGAATATACTGTATAATGGTGAAATCAGGGCTTTCAGTGTGCCTGCTGCCTGAACAGTGTTCATTGCAACAACATCTAAAGTTTTATCCCTAACCTCCCCCCATCCTCCCCTTTCTCAGTTTCCAATGTCCTTTATGTCTTTTTATGCCTGTGTGTACCCATCATTTAGCTCCCATTTATTAGTGAGAACCTGTGGTATTTGTTTTTCCATTCCTGAGATACTTCACTTAGGAAATGGACTCCAGTTCCATCCAAGGTGCTGCAAAAGACATTCTTTCATTCCTTTTTATGGCTGAGTAGTACTCCATGGTACTTAGGTTGATTCCGTATCTTTGCAATTGTGAATTGTGCAGTGATAAACGTTTGAGTGCACAAGTGAATTTTTGATAAAATGATTGATTTCTTTTCCTTTGGGTAGATATCTAGTAGTGGTATTGCTGGATTGAATGATGGGTCTACTTTTAGTTCTATAAGGAATTGACATACTGTTTTCCATAGGAGTTGAACTAGTTTGCAGTCACACCAACAGTGTATAAGGACTCCTTTTACTTTGCATCTGTGGTAGCATCTGTTGTTTTTTGATTTTTAAATAATGGCCATTCTGACAGGGGTAAGATGATATCTCTTTGTGGTTTTAATTTGCGTTTCCCTGATGATTAGTGATGCTGAGCATTTTTTCATATGTTTGTTGGCCATTTGTCTGTCTTCTTTTGAAAAAATTCTATACATGCCTTTTGCCCATTTTTAGTGGAGTTGTTTGATTTTCCTTGCTCATTTGCTTGAGTTCCTTGTAGATGCTGCATATTAGTCCTTTGTAGGATGTGTAGTTTCCAAATATACTCTCCCATTCTGTAGGGTGCCTGTTTACTCTGTTGATTATTTCCTTTGTTGTGCAGAACTTTTAAATTTAATTAAGTCCCATTTATTTATTTATTTATTTTGTTGTTGTTTTTGGGATCTTAGTCAAAATTTTTTTTGCCTAGGCTAATGTTTAGAAGAGTTTTTCCTACATTTTCATCTACATTTCATTTTTATGGCTTCATGCTTTACATTTAAGTCATTTATCTATCTTGGATTAATTTTTGTATATGGCGAGAGATAGAGGTCCCACTTCATTCTTCTGCATGTGGATATCCAATTTTCCCAGCACAATTTATTGAATAGGGAATCCTTTCCCAGTGTCTGCTTTTGTCTGCTTTGTCAAAGATTAGCTGGTAATACCTACATGGTTTTATTTCTGGGTTCTCTATTCTGTTATATTGGACTATGTGTCTACCTTTATACCAGTACCAATTATGATTACTACTATCACTTTGTAGTATAGTTTAAAGTCAAGTAATGTGATGCCTCCATATTTGTTCTTTTTGCATAGGATTACTTTGCCTATTCAGGCTCTTTATGGTTTCATATGAAATTTAGGATTGTTTTTTCTAAATCTGTGAAAAATGCTATTGGTGTTTTGAAAGGAATTGCATTGAATCTGTAAATCACTTTGGGCAATACTAACATTTTAACAATGCTGATTCTTCTAATTCATGAGCATGAGATGTTTTTCCATTTGTTTGTGTCATGTCTGATTTCTTTTTTTTTAATTTCAGCATATTATGGGGGTACAGATGTTTAGGTTACATATGTTGCCCTTGCCCTCCTCCCCCCCAAGTCCGAGTTTCAAATATGTCCATCCTTCAGGTGGTACGCATTACACTCTTTGTGTACGTATATACCCGTCCCCCTCCACCTCCCCCCTCCCCTGAAGACCCTCAATCAGATGTTATTGTTATATTTGCACGTATGTGATGATCAGTTAATACCAATTTGATGGTAGGTACATGTGGTGCTTGTCTTTCCATTCTTGGGATACTTCACTTAGTAGAATGCGTTCCAGCTCTATCCAGGAGTATACAAGAGGTGCTATATCACTATTGTTTCTTAAAGCTGAATAGTACTCCATGGTATACACATACCATATTTTATTAATCCACTCATGTATTGATGGACACTTGGGTTGTTTCCACATCTTTGCAATTGTGAATTGTGCTGCTATAAACATTCGGGTGCAGGTGTCTTTCTTATACAGCATCATT
>CAUYSK010087516.1:0-22977 GCA_963575035.1 Avahi laniger | reverse complement strand
TTTTCAGGATGTAGGAATTTACCAAAAAAACAAACAAATCAAAAAAACAAAAACCAAACAAACAAAAAATGGTATTACCTATATGGGTAATGCTAATCCCTATAATACTGAAAGCAAGATCTTCCCTGTTCCATGTATCGTATTTGTTCTTAGAAGTAGAGTTTAATGATTTTGACTCTTGCAAAGTTTAGTCATAGGTTGCGTTGAACAGCAACTACAGAAGTAAATATTTTGAACTTCTATGGGGGAAAAAAAGGAAGACTATTTTAAACATGCCATCTTCTACAAGAGGTATTTAGATTATGTCACATGATTATATCTCCTTCCTTTATTTCCATATCTCTCATAAATGCTAATCTCATCTAAAAATAAATCCCTTTAAAATATACTAGTAATTTATTTGAACCTTTTGAAGGCTCGAATCAACGTAGACTATTTTGAAAAAGAAATCTGTAACCAGAGTGATTGATATGCATTTAAGTTTCTTCTTTATGAAAATTCTGAGCTTATAAATTGAATTTACAATTTTTTATGTAGAAGTTATGACCTACTAATGAAATAATTATGTATACTATCTTGTGAGAAATGTGTTTATATATAAATTTATTAATTTGTTTTCCATTGGTGCTTAATAAAAAGAAGAAACACATTTCTCTTAATATCATAGTAAACACATTTTTTATTGTGCATAGGCCACTCTGATATGTACAGGGAATTTCAAGTGTAAGAGTCTGTGTCTCTGAAGAGCTGAAGATTCAGTTGAGAAGGATCAAAGAATGCCTAAAAGAATACTAATAATTCCAGAAAGCATAGCCAAGGTTCCATATAAATATGACAGATGCCAGCTATCAGAGCTCAGTTCCTGAACTGATTAAAGTTGACCAGAGTGTTTTAAGAAGTCCTTTAGAAGTAGAATTTCTACTGTTCTTGAAGAATTGTTCTTAGAACTGCAGAGATCAACGGGAAGGACTTTCTCCATTGAGGTCACTGTGGTCATCAGTGCCTCACAGGTGTAACTTCTATGGTGTTTTCAGGGTATAGTAAGTATCACTTTGGCTGGAGCCAAAAGTGATACTTTGGCTGGAGCCAAGTTTTTGTAAAAGGCTGAATTTGGAGATAAGGTCCAGGTCATGGGAGGTGTTGCTTGAATTGCAGGCCAGATCTTTGCCCTGTAGACAGCAGTCGTCCAGTTCAGGCCTCTGTGCAGGGAAGTCACGGGTGCACGTGTGTCTGAGATGGGAGAACAGAAAGACGCATAGACACATAGAAACAGTCTAGTTGTAGGTGTCCAACAGTGAGGGCCCCACATGAGGTTGGTGGCAGTGAAACTAGAAAGAAAGAGATGGACTTGAGAAGCATTCCTAAGGCGGAATTAACCTGCCCCCAGTGCCTGACTGGATTTGGGAATATTGTTGGAAGGAGCAATAATCGCTTCATCTGGGAACTCAGTGGAGCCATCTGTTGCAGTAGATTAATCCCCATATGCCATCAGTCTGCAGATCTGACAGCAAAGCCAATATGACTTAGACAGTAAAATTTTGTCTTCTGTGGTTGATGAACTGCCCCAAATGACCTGATCAATCATGGGGCATTCTGCTTCCTCAAGGTGACGGTGTGGAAGTGGGGTTGTTGAGAACTTCACCTGTTGACTAGAGATGAGGGATATCTGAGGGAATCCTTTCTTCTAAGGGGCGTGGCTTTATTATCACATACCCCGAACATGTGGATTAAAATCTTTCTCCATCTCCTTCTCCCTTACCTAGCAACAAAATACAAAGGTACAAACAATGGCCACCTTTTGACGAGATATATGGAATTGACAAAAATAATTACTGTCTGTGGCCCTCCATAGTGCACCTCTTTGCCAAAGGACTTTTAAGCGCATATCATTGGGATGTTTCTTTTAGTAGTGCCATGAGCTACACAGGCATAATTTTCCACTACAACATAAAGAAAAGAAAGTTCTTTAAATTGGATAAGAAATTGGATTTTTGCCCATTTGGATTGGGTTTGGTCAGGGTTAGTATGAATTACTTTGAGTGCGTTAGCCTAGAATAAGTAAGCAAAATTTTATACATAAATATCACTTATATGCCACTTACATTCAGTTTCTGCTGTGGATACATATCCAGGGCTGCTTCCAGGATCTTATCCATATTCATTGGCCGATGTAAAAGCAAAATGGGATGGAAATCTTCATTGGAAAACACCCTGTATCTTGACATCTGGTGTCCAAACATGATGTCAATATTGATATTTTCTCAAGGGATAGCAGATTTCAGATTGGTAAGCCAAACATGTTTAGAGATCAATCCCCTTCTCTACATCATTCTAAATACTGTTCTGCCTTGAACGGTTTTCTTAAAATGGAGAATATTTAAGTAGAAGAGATGCTCCAAATGGCAGCTATAGACACGGATCAAAGGATAGGGGATGAAGGAAGATTACCACCTTTCAGGAAAGTACGTTCTTGTAAAGCTTTTTTTTTTTTTTCTCCAGGTGAAATAAAATACATCTTAAGCATTTTCCTAGATCACATATAAGTGATAAACCCCTTATTCATTTTGTTAAAACAATATAATGTGAATAAATTAGAGATGAAGAGAGGATTGGCTTATATTAATTCAATTATCCACCAAAATGCATGCTTATTTTCAAGAGGAGGACTTACTAATTCTTTTTATTGGTTTACCAGTTCTTTATTGGTGGGTCTTTCTCCAAATTCTTTTTGAGAAAATGAACAATTGAATGAGTGAGTGGATAAAAACCTGAATAAAAAGGATTCTCTGAGAGCAGAATATCATTTAAACTACTAAATTGTTCCTGTTGTGGGGGACTAAAATGTGTTAGGTAATAATGATGCTTTACAGTTAGAGCTGACTATATGTTATAGGTGCTTATCTGTATTAAGTCTTTTCACCCTCGAAACAATGCTATGAATTAGATGCTATTTTCAGCTCATTTTGTGGATGAGAAAATTTAGGAACAGAGATATTAAATAATTTGATCATAATCACATAGCTGATAAGTTACAGAGCTTGTATTCAGACCCAGACATTGGCTTGTGAGCCCAGGCTTTTGAAAACTGTACCATACTATGTGCTATTATAGAATGGGGAGGGTTCCTAAGTTACATGGAAAATTCCTTTCTACATGTATCCAGATAGATTTTTAATAACAAAAGGGATTAATTTTTACTTTTGAAACGTTGAAAAGAACCACAGGTGGAGAAATTGTGTGCTATGGATCTTCTTGACTCAGTGTTGTGTGCTCAGGGCTTTTCTAATTCACACCGAATGAGCGTTTCAGTTTAAAAACATTTTAAGATATTTGGCCGACTAGGTATTTCTAGTTACATTTGATTCTCTGCTGGCCACATGTATTGAGTGTACTTTGTGGATTAGTCAGTTATCAGGTCGGTTTCCCAGGTATCTGTTAACTCTTCAACAAAACAAAACATTCTATGTTGTGATTTTAATATTAACCTCAAAAAATAGGACTGAGAAGGCAAACATGCTTCAGGAAGGCCTGTGTATTACTTGTAGTCTTTTGTCTTCTGTCACCATTGCATATATTTCAGAATATAGAAATACTTCTGGCTTAGCATTAGTTTTTCAGGAAAAAAAGCTAATGTCCTAACTGGAAAGTTCCTACAGCTGCCATGTAAGTTATTGCTCAAGCCTACTTAATTGACAGCCAATGAAGGTAAGAGACCTTAATTCCCATTTCTTTGAAGAGAGGAAGCAGGGACAATGAAGATAATGGGCTTTTTGATGAATTTATTTTCCACAATAGATTAAAGGTGGCCCCAAATATTTCTGATGGTATCTTTTCTTTGCCTATGTAAAGAAACTTCTGGAAACATCATATGATTTTCATTTTGTATTTACTATTTTTTTAAATAAATTTCTGCTTGTAAGAGTCTCTGCGACTTCTCTAATTTTCCCTCTTCCTCATGTAGGTGTGCACACACGTCCTTAGGAGTGTGCATACACACACCCCCCCCAAACATCAGAACTGTATGACATTAGGAAGTCTTTCACTTCTCTGATTTCATAACGTTAGATACATTGTAAATGTATTAAACAAGGAAAAGAGCTAAGGACTCATATATTGGTGTGATTTTTTTATTATTATTATTCCTAATGGGATTTTGTGGAGCTGAATGCCGAGCCAAATTAATTTGCCACTCACTCATGAGCCCGAAATTCTGACAGAACCTACAGGATTCTAGTGAATGTGTTCGCCGCTATGTCATATGTCCCAAAGAAACCACAGTGATCTGTGTCAATGGCACGGCTGTTCTCAGAAGGCTTGGTTGTTGACCCCAGGCCACCCATCTTCCCTGAGTGCCTACATATGTCTCTCTTTGAAAATTTCTGGTGACCCACTGTTCCCTCAAGTTCACTGAATTTACAGCGATCACTCCTAACCTTAAACATGGAAGGCAAAGCAAACAGATTCTACCAATTTTTTTTTGTTTTATGTTCTACCCTGGATTTGTACAAATTTGGAGTATCACAATTTTTGAAGATACTATAAAAATCAACTAAGTATACTAAATATGCAGACACTTCAGGACCAGAACTTGCAAAAATATTCTAAAATTTTGAAAATGAAAGCAAGTCACATATGTGTATACATACATATGTCCGAATAGTTACAGGAATATTACTTATATGTAAATCAGGTGGGTACATTTGTAAACTTTTAGCTGAGCAAAATAGAACATGATACCAAATGAGACTAAGGTTGCAGACTCGGTTCCTGTATAGCCTGCTTAGTTAATTCTGTTTTTTATCAATAGATTGAACCCTTCTTGGTCAAATTTTATGTAATAATATAGCTGGTCCAAAAAGGGACAGTGAAGGAATCAGTGCAACTCACCCCACTGTTGGGAAAACAAGCAAGCCTAGCAGAGCAGATCCATAATATATCTGTTCTTTTGAGGGCAAGTTTAATTTTACTCTCAAATTGAATGTGATTTTGATATTACTATGTGAGTCTTGTTAAAATATGTAAATAGGGCATTTGCTAAACTGTCTTTATTTAGTGTTCTTTTAAGTGATCATAAAATTTTAATGACTATTATTACTGATACTCTAATAAGTACTTCAATGAATTTTTTGATGGTTAAATATAATTTGTATGTTACTCTAGAATCTCAATATGGGGATTTTAATATTGAAGCATTACTGTAAAATATTCATGCCATCACCCTTCCATATTGCTGTACCATAGAATAAATGCATGTTGATTTGAACTTAAATCTTTCTGACATCCAATGGTCTGGGTATCACAAAATCTTATAATGCATTAGCCACTCAGCTGAGGGAAAGTGACTTGCATTTTCAGAGTATTTATAAATTGATGTTAAAAACCATTTTATTCCAGCCAAGCAGGCTCTTGCTTTACAGTCTAATTTTGGACGTATATGTGGGTTACTTAAATAGAGAGATAACATTAATCTTTCAGGAGCAACAAGTGCTGGGTGGGGCGAAGGCCAAGAGATTAACATTCCTGTTATCAACATGCTATTGTTGGACTTAAGTACCACCAATATATGATCATTGCTGAATGTTCAGATAATTTGGATTCTTCGAAACTGCTATGTTTCCTCACATTGTAAGTCCTCTACCCCCAACTTTTTTTTTTTTTCCTTAAAGATAGACCAGCAATTAGTAGGAAATATTTCATCTTCTATGTCTGAGATTAGCTTGAGGCCAAAGAAAGCAGCTCATAATACTGTGTCCATGCTGCTATTTATGTAGACATTAGGCACAGGAACAGGTTTTTAACAATATGACTGCTTGGGCTTTATGTTACACATCATGAAACTTTTTGTTTACGCTTTATAAATAGTGTCACCTATTTATAACCTTCAGCCACTATTCTTTTAGTGGCATTCTCAAGTGGCCTTTGGTTTGGTTAACATCAGCCACTCATATGCTTCTGTTGCTTGAGAAGTTAAGTGTGAATATGTGAGGTTTAGCTGGCCAATCTAATGAAACTCTGGGAAATTGTTAGGGTAAGGGAAGTGAAGATATAATTGACATCATATAACAAACATTGAAAGTATTGAAAAGAAACAGATCGGATGAGTTTTATATTATGAAAGTATCATCTGACAGATGCAGTACAGTAGTTTCATTTGAAAAGATCTCTACAATACACTGAGTCTTACATTCCATTAAAGGAAGAAAAAGAAGAAAAAAACCCGAGGTGACAGGAGATTCCTATGGGGGAAGAAGAGCTGTCTATGCATATCTCAGGGACTCTTTGGGGGACATTTATTCCCATCTTGGAGGTAGAGGGAAGATTTTAAAGTTAATAATATTTCTGCCACCTTACTCTTTCCTCCCCTTGTGCTTACAGGCAAAGGTGAAAACCTGCCCTGTATCCCTCGTGTCTAATAGAAAATCTACATCAAAAGCAGGAAGTGCTTTTAGAGATAATAGAAGAGGGAGGAAGGTGAGAGCAGATCAGCTCAGTGGTTTGTGGCAGGCTATAAAATCAGCAAAGGCCTTTACTGAAACCAGAGCCAGACAGAACTCACAAAAAGTACAAGTGCATACTCTGTTAACAAACGCAGGCCAGCTGGCCGGCCCGAGTGACTGCCCTTTGTCGTCACCATAGGTACAGATCAACACATGGTCCTAACACATTTGCATTTATAAACAATGTAGAGAAATAGATGGAAGGAAGGGGGATTAGAAATCAACCTTTCTAAAATTTGTCATCTGGTACTTTTTGACGTGGGAAAAATTATTGTGAAGAGGCCATGAGCCAGATAGGCATTTTCTGTGTCAGTGCACGCATCCTCCAACTGGTTCAGAGCAGAACATCTACCTTTAATTTGCTCCCAAACTCCTGGTGGGCTTTCACTGATAACAAAAGGCAACCGCACCCACAGGTTAGCGCACCTTTGTGCTAGTTACATACTGGGTCTCTGTGGGTACACAGTAACGGGAGCCGGGATCTGGTGGACCATCTCCTGGGATCACCACTGTAGCACCCACCTTAGTATACCCCTGACAAAATGGAGCTATTGGTTAGAGGCCCTAGAGCCTTCTTATGGGGGATGGGATGCCTTTTCCCGGCTATAGAAAGCAAACGTGTGACTCCTATAATGTGATCAGACTGAGGTGGGGACCGTTCCTTTAACATAGGCAAGGTGTGTAGGTCTTATAGGCTGTATTCTTCCTCTGCACATACGGGTAACGATAGGGTGATGACAGGCATTAAAGCCTGGAGAGGATAAGAAGGTCTATCGTGATAAGCGTAGATTAGTGTCTGTCGCAATACCATGTGCCAAAAAATGGAGGTGACTTTTCAGTCCCAGCTGATTACTTCAAAATGCCACGGACTGGGGTCTGCTCTGTAGCTAGCTGAATTTCTGAAGCAAAGTCATGAATGGAGATTGTACATCAAATGGGACAATTACTATAAAATGTGTGTAAACAAGCCCAAAATTAAGGAGACAGACCAGAATGAGCTGAATAATCTGAACATACCCACTTATGTAGATCACGGAATGTGCTATGCGGTAGAAAAATATCTTATGCCCAAGAATCTTAAAGTATAATCCTATTTCTTTAGGAAAAAAAGTGCTCCAAGTGTCTAGGTATACTTTTATTCTTTGTAAACAAAGTCATTTCAGAGTGATTTCCCTCAAGATTGGGGTTAAAGTTTTGTGGTCAACAAAAATCTTTTGGGAAAGATCTTGAGTCACTTTGAAGTATTAATAGAAAGTCAATGCTTGTTCTGAAATGTGACAGGCTTGTCACCCCCACACAGGTCTGAATGGAGTGGACACATGAGAGAATCAACTCTCCCTGCCATTCTAGTAGTTTAAAATATTAGAAATTATCTTCAGTGAGTCTCCTGAATTTATTTTCCCCCTTTATGACTAAGCCACCTATAATAATCTAGCAGATTAGACAATTAAAACACACTGAGAGGTCTGTTAATTTACATGGGCCATGGGCTCTATCGTGCATTTCTCAATTATTTCCCATAGTCAGTATTTCTAGAACCTGGCAATAATGTCAACTTCAGTAAGTTAAGATGCTGCACTTCCTTCGCTGTTTATGCTTCGGTGCTTTATTAAATGCACCAGCTAAACAGAAAATGCAGTATAAATATGTTTCATGAGTCATTTAAGGATTCATCCAAGAGACATTGCAATTGACTTTTGAGTCCATTTTTAGAACCAACTCTTTCAAGACTCTTCTCAACAGGAATACTTCCCCCTGCACTGGAACTGACAAGACTGTATGCATTACTTTATTTTGATACTGACATTTAAACAATAAAATAAAGCCATTTAAAACAAATAGTAGTGCTTTAAGTGTCTGGGCTGTCAAGATATCAAATTATATAACTTGGAAAAAATCAGAATTCATTGTTAATGGTATGCACTTAGCACAAAGGGTCGCTGGAGTACTCACCAGATATATATTCAGCTACCATGTTGGAGCTAACAGGCTGTATTCCTTTAGATAGAATTGACTATATTCACTTAAATGGACTTGACTCTACTACAATCACTGTATTCAAATGTCAAAAAAAAAAAAAAAAAGAAAGAGGATGTCACAGAGGGTCACAAATTATGTTGGATTTTGACAGATTGTAGCCTTGCTTTACAAGAGCAGTAACATCTCATTTGTCACCGTTTGATCTGTAAGTGCGGGAATGGGAGCGGAAGGCCCTCCATCTCCGCCACAATTTAATCGCTCTGAGGCCGACGGTGGTGGTGGGAGCCACCTGCCCATGCACCGCGCTGCTGATCTGTTTTAATTTAATCGTCCGTCAGCTGGATGAAAGCATAAATCGTCTCTCTTTGATCTGCAAAATGGTGTGTTTTTGTAAAGCAGGGTGTGGAATTCAGGGAGAAGGGACTTACAGTTTAGTGCAGCCTGGACAACGTAGCCATACCAGGACACCAAAGTCGCAAACCAAGAAAAGACTCCCCCATGAAACTTATGACAAGTCAGGGAAAATAGCAGAAGGAAACTTCTTTGTGTTAAAAGGTTAACGATAAAATAAAAGCTTTGTGCATACGATCCTGTTCTCAGAAAACTAAAACTAGTTCTCTCATTCATGTCCATCATCTTTCAAATACTTTTGTGTGTGTGTGGTTAGTGTTTGAACATTGGCTGTAAGAAAAGCAGCAGAAGAGAATATATGTTAAAAGAGATTTTATATCGCCACTGTGAATGATTAGCATTATTAACGTAACCTGGAGTTTTCTCAGGAGGATGTGAACAGTAAAATACTATTTTGTTAAAATCGGTATAGGTAGAGAGGCACACAGTTTTGAATCAAATAAATGATGTAATGATTAAACACAATAAACTTTATATCACAATCGTTATTATGAGGCTTTACATGGTCTCATAGATAAATATTTTAAGGTGCTTTCCACATCCCTTTGTAGTCTATTTCCCAGAATCACAAATAATATATTTTTATAAATAAAAAGGAAAAACTTCATAGCACCTCTGCCAAAAATAAATTGGGTTATGAAGAGTTGTCAGGAACACATTCTTTGTTTGGTAGTTTTTTAACTGTGGAGATAAAAGCAGCAGTAGGGGCTTTCATAACAATAAGTAGAAACACTTTTCACCATTATAAGATGCTACTGTTACAATAATATTCTTATGAATCCTATAAACAGAAAATTGGAAGGATGCTATGGATCTTTATACAGAAATTTTCCAATATAAATTTAAAAATTTGTATTTTAAAAGATTTCTAAGGAAGACTCCATTTCAGGAAAAATCCCCAGTGGTTACCCAGAAATTTCCAAAAGACTTCCCCTAGTCCACAGGGAATCACTCCACTAACTAAAGAAAAATTCCCCCTGAAATTCCTTTAAGATACCATGGAAAGCAGAAACAATTTACAGTTCAATTCTAAAAGCTAAAAATGTCTTCGCTGGTAGTGGTTCTAATAAAATTACCAGCAGAGGCGAAGCCCCTGAAGACCAGTTGAGTCATCCTGCTTATTCTGGCCCATGTATTTAGGTGGCTTTCCCCTTCCATAATTCCCATTAATGGCTTTTCTAAGCAGTATTTGCATAGGAAACATAAAGGTGTCTCTGCCACTTCCATTTATTAAGTTATCCCACTGAGCTGCTGCAGGCTCAGAGGTAAACATCACTGAGCTTTTAGGTTAAATAAGTCCCACAAAGCAGTTTTGGAAGAACCTGGATTTTTATAATGGGATTGTGAGGCGCGTAAAGTAAATCGTGGTTGTGACACTAATGTTACCGTGAGTGAAATGGGAGGGCAGATTATATGGATACTTCCCGCCTCGTGGGGCTAAGCTCTGCTCATATGTCTGGGGTTAGGAAAGACCACAGAGAAGTGGGAGGGAAACAAGAAAGGAGAGGGGGGAGGAAAAAAAAAAGAAAGGGAGGAAGGAACTGTAAAGAGTGTTATGTATGTATTTTGGGAAGTGATGAAGGCTGCCAACGAGCTCCTTTAGGTACCCTTCCCTGTAACCCGAGATATCTGCTAGTCCACCCTAGAATTGGAGCAGTTCTTCCCTTGCCCCTCCCTCCTCCTTTCTCTTCCTTCCTTCCTTCCTTCCTTCCTGTGTGAGCAAGAGTAGGTCTTAAGAGAATCTAGTACATAGACTACTATCACTAGACACATCCTGGAAGTCATCCTTTTCCTAATTTCCTCCGTCTCTTCAGTTACTAAGCCCAGTAGATTCTATCTGCAGGGCATGTTTCGAACCCATCTCTTCCTATTCATCCCTTTTGCCACTTTAGCACAGATCGCTTCCCTTTCTCACCTGGGTTACTGAAATCATCCACTGGTCTATATGTCCTCGGTGCCTTCTGCTCCCATCTGTCTTTTGCACTGCATAGGCTAAAGTCCAAGTTCCCTGG
Source organism: Avahi laniger (assembly GCA_963575035.1). Taxonomy (NCBI): domain Eukaryota; kingdom Metazoa; phylum Chordata; class Mammalia; order Primates; family Indriidae; genus Avahi; species Avahi laniger. Next base: position 12,077 of record CAUYSK010087516.1, on the reverse strand, counting down.
TGGTCATATAAGCAGCCATTCACAATCAGAACCTAATTTATCTCCCTAGCCTTCTTTAGGCACGGTATGTTTTAGCCACTTGCCTGCTCACAGCATGCTTTCATGCCTCTGTATTTCTGCTCCTTCATTCTTTCAGCCTGGAATGGCCTCCTCACCCTCATCTTTGCCTGGAGAAGTCCAACATATCTAGAAGAAATCACTTCTATTTTATGAATCCTCAGGCAGAATTAATTGTTTCTTGTTCTACCTCCCCATAGATTTTTTTACGTATCTCTAGCATAGCACAAAATATATTACAGTGAATTATTAAAGAGTCCCTCAGTGGATTCTAGGCCCTTGAGGGCAGGCAATAAGTTTTATTCTTGTCTCACCTCCTCCCCTCACTGCCCCTAAACCCAGCACAGTTTTGTGACCTGAGTCCATGTGCCATCAATATTGATGATAAACTCATTGGGAGTGGATATTCCGGGAGACTTTCTTTGGAGGCTTATTTGACTGTGTGTGTTTATATGTGTGTTACATTTGCTTTATATTTATATATGCTTTTATTTGGTATCTGGTGACCCCCTGCTAGGATCTGTTATACCAATTGAATTAGTTCTTCAGGTTACTTTAAGAGAATCTTGACTATTGATTTATATGAAAAGGAAACACAAGGAACAGAGAAATAGAACTCACCATTTACATGGAGTACCAACTGTGTGCCAAACTCAGTCCTAGGTGAGTTTCATAATGTTAATTATACCTATCAGAGGCAGTATGATGAGTAGACCCCAGTTCTGCCATTTTGGGGTTGAGTAAACCACTACATGCTGCTGTTTCCTTTCCTTTTTTCTCGTAAGTTTATTGTAAGGGATAAATGAGTTAATACATATAAAACAGTTCAAGACATTGCTTTGCACATAAGTGACCAATATTGTCAACAAATAGGAGATATATATATATATATATATATATAAATTTTTTTTATAGCACTTACTATCCTGATATCCTTCCAGATAAGGAAGTTGAGGTTAGAAAGTGTTTGGGTATCCTCCCCTGCGTCGCGTAGCTGCTAGTAGGTGGCAGAGCTGTGGGGAAGGTCAAATTCAGCACTTTAGGCACTTGTTCTCCTATCCTGCGGTGCACCTCCCTCGCAACACTAATGATCAGAGGCTTCAGATGATCTTATCGTGCTGAAGCTAAGTCAAATGGAAAAAAAAAAAATATTCCTCTAAATATTCTTTAAATGCCTTCAAGCCCTGAAGCTACTTCCACCTAGCCTATTACAGATACGGGGAAATTAGGCAAGGATATAGTTGGTTGATGGGGCTATTGTAGGCCTATGTTTTTCTAAACTCAGTGTTACCCTGCCAACAACAGAAATTCTGGTTTGGGAAATGCCAGCATCTTTAGGATCTTTTTGGAACCTGGAGCAAAAGAACATATATGCACTGAATTTTGTGCAATTATCTAGACTTTACTCTAAGGGCACTTTATGTTTTTAAAGATTACAAGTCTATTTTAATAAATTATATTTCTAATGCTAAAATGTGTGACTTCTACATTGAAGGCACACCTGCTAGTGTGCCCTCCACTCTGTACCAAACACTGCACAGGGAAATAAATGAGGGCTGGGCCCCTCTGTGACAGTGAACTTCACTTTCGTGGAGACTGATCACTCTTGAGAGGTGATAAATGCCAGTGGAAAGGTACAGTAAGCCATCATACATTAAATATGGAAAAGTACTTTTAAATAATACTGAAATGTGCAAAATACAAGCTGACAGCCACCACCAAATAGAATTGTAGGCCAAGATTTTGTTTGACAGAATTAGCTTCTAATGAAGATTTTGACAGGAAATGCCAACATATACAACATATATATTAACTGATGTGTCAACAATAATGCTATTTTTATACTTATGTCTCCTCTCTTTTTCATGGCAGATTATTTTAAGAAAAAAGGACTGTTACTTCTAAAGTTTTTAGCTAAGATAATTTAGTGAATCATGGATTATTGCATTTTATTGAATGTGACTTATGTAGTTAGGGGTCCCACTTTACATTTTTTCTTAAATATTGCCAAAATATATAACCTGGGTTATTACTTTTGTTATTTCTTGAAGTAGGAATATAGAAGTACTAGAGACTGTGCTCACCTGTGGTTCAGGGCTCTGCTACAGAAGCTCTGGCAACAGTGAAATGTGCTCACCAGGGTAGATAAAGGTGGGATCCAATCAAAGGCTCTCTCTACACAAGCACAGAGTAAGTGTTGGCTTCTTTGAGCAAAGGTCTGTGTTGTCTTCCTTTGATGAATGTGAATGTGCCCAACAGACACACGTTTTAGGCTTTAAGTATATAATCATAAACAAAAGCTGGCATGATCCATATTCTGGAAAAGCTCATAATCTAATGTGTAAGACTGACACAAATCAAATAATCTCATGAGTAAAGGTAACTAGGAAAGTGCTATGTAGCAGAGGTCCATGGTGCCACTGAAGTAAATGTAACAGATTAACAAGCACAGCTCTTATGAATTCCTAACATTCTACACATTACTAAACACCTATTTTTGAATATTTTTGTTACAAAGAGGTAGCTTTCATCGGAGATCAAAGAGTGCAAAAAAGAAGGTGAAAGAAAATTCAAAACCAGTAACTGAGAAAGATATTTGCGTACCGGAGACTCCTTTGAACAATAGGGGAGACATATATGTCATTCATTTGTGTCTCTTTCAGGAGATACAATCCCTCCTCTTTTTTTTTTTTCCCTTTTTTTTTTTGCTACATTATTCTGGATACACTAATTTTGGAGGTGTTTTGTGCACTAGAGGAAATTGGTAAAGCTGTTTTTGTAACACAATGCAATCTGATTGCTTCGTTAGATTTTAATAATATGCTTGGTGACTTCTACCTATTTTAAATGAGCTCAGAGCCCCAAGAGCCATCAGATTTGGGAACTGTGTAGCTGTGCCTCTGGTTGGAAAGACCAGTTAAGCTAAAGGTGGCCACTCATCAGTACAGTAGAGCCAAAAATAGAACGCTGGCTTCTGAGTTCAGCGTCTGGGCACACATTCCATGCACAAGGGCGTAGTAATGTTGTCCAGCTCTATTACTTCTGTGAATTGGACACCAGAAGCTCCAGGGAGGATTAGGTTATGATTTAGTGAATCTGTGATTCCCTAAGAAGGTCTTAGGATGTCTAAAAATATCTTCCTTTTCTCTCTTGCCACTTAGAGGAAATTTACTTCATGTCCCCTCAGAAAGAAGACTGAAATGAATTTTTGACCCGAATGCCTGTATTAAATATTTGCCCTAAAAGCAATGAGACCGGGGTAACTCTGCATACATGAAATACGCATTGTTTCAGGAGAACATTTTCAGAATCTGCAGTCATGACAAAAGCAATAAAGGAGGATAATATTTAAGTTGATAAAAGATGCAAACATGGCTTTATTGGGTTTCTAAATTCAAATTAAAAGAATAAATATTTCATCAGTGATACTAATTAAAGATTGGTCAAAGATTTGTCTGTGTCTCATATAGCAAATACCAATCAGAACTGATTAAGAGAAGTAACATTTATTGGACTGCTCAGTTATAGAAAAAAAATGATTACTATGAAGTCCATTTTACTGAGTACTGGTTATTTGATTATAACTTGCTTTTCAAATGACATTAGTCCTCCTTGATATCATGCCACCCTGTTCTTTCAACAGAGTAAAATTTTGATCTGGAGGGTTAATACTTTGGGATGTTTGAGTATATAAATTTTATTAGTGGTTTTGTGTGATTACGTGTGCTTTTAGTGTTTTCATTTGGTACCATCCTTGCTTCTTAAAAAAGCCACTGGAGAAATGGACTATGATATTCATGCACTTACCTTCTGATCATCACAGTCTCATGTTTATTTTCCATTTTAAGTATTTATACTTGATTAGATGTGAAATTCCGATAAACTAGTTCTTGTTCTCAGTAAAAATAATAACTGAGAAAATAGAGTATAAAGAAGAAGAAAATGTAATATTAAGGTCATGGTCACTTGGCCTGGGTCGTCTGGTGTATCAGATTAGAGTTGTTTTGTGGTAAAGTCCAGGGATTGATATTTCAGAAGCAGATGTGAAACTGGATGGAAAGATGTTACAACGTCTTCCATTCTTTAGAGTTTTAAGCATGCAAATTGTCATACAGCCGCCCACTCTGCCCACCTTTCCTGAGCATTGTGCTGGTTCTGGATTTCACTTACTTTTATTGTGTAAGTTAGTCTATTGCCAAAATATTCTTGCTGGTCTACATAATACATGTAAACAAGTGTCAGAGAAGTCATCATGGCCAAGCCTATACTAACGTCAGCCTTGGTGGCCAGATTTTCAACATCTAACTCCATCCACTTTTCACAAGGCCAGGGTCATGGGGGTGTAGAGTTTGTGGTCAGCATTCAGAATGGAACTATCTTTAACCCTCTGAGATGTCTGAATGTGATCGGAATAGACAAGAGATTTCTTTGATACGTTCTAAGTAACGTGCTTTCATGAATGTAGAAATTCTTTACAGTTTCTTAAGGACAATAAAACCATTATGGATTCAGTTGCTATTACATAACAAGAGAGTTCTCTTTCAACAATTCCCTGGAAGACCTACAGATCAATCTGTGGGTTTATCTAATGATGAATTACCTTCCTCTGTTAACCAGATGAAAAGTACTAGAACATAGTGATACCTTTTCCTCGCCTCCTCAACAGTTGCGCTGCACATTTATGTAGACACATGTCTACTCGAAGCTGTTTTTGCTGGCAAATATGTGAAACAACGAAGAGTTAAAATAATTCTCAACCTGACCTATGCAAGCTGCTCCCACATTGTCTCTTTCTGTATGTATGTGTTACATACCAGGTACATTAAAATTCACATTTAAATTTCAAATGAGTTAAATACACCATTGCTTTCAAATAAGTGACTGATTTTTGTTCCTCTCATGTTATATTCATATTAATATTATGGAATCTTCTGTACCCTTGCGTTCCTTGCTGACTATCTGATAATTGGGTTGGGAGGGGAGGACTGAGGGTCATCTTGTTTAGCTTATCTCTGCAAAAGAAAGAGTGGCCAATAATAAGGGAAAGCGGCAATAAAATGGTAACAAAAAAATTGAAAAGAAGATTTAATCTCTGGCCAATTTGAAACATATCCCAGAGAATCCATAGAGAAAAAGATAAAGTGTGACTATGAGTAAGTTAACTAAACACATTACACTGTGTGAGAGCAAATGGAGTTAGTCCATTGTACATGTTTAATTTCCTATTAGTCTCTGGCGTTTACTACCACGTCTGAGTTGGGGCATCTGTAAATTCAGTTAAATACAGTGCATTGTCTAAACATATCACAGCTCCAATCAGTCACCCCAGCTGCTGATAAGAAGTCTCTTGTATTATTGAATCTACAATGGGGAGGCTCTGCAGGCACCAAGATAACAGCTAGGTATTTCACTTTTAAGTGTGTGGGGGGGAGGAAAGGAACCTAGCTGCTGCCTTTGCTGTTACAGCTTTGACATTTATTACCGCTCTCTGATTTGCTTTATGCTGGTGATGCGATTTTGGTTTTGGGTGTATTATGTCTTTCTTTGATTTTAACTTAAACTTTGCGAATCAAAGAGAAGGCAAACGGGCAGTACAGTATTGCAAATAAATTAAAAAAATTGGATTTCTTGTCATGATGAAGATAGGCTACAGCTTCTTCAGAAGGTTTTTGTTTTTTGTTTTTTTTTTTAAATTTAAGCCCTCTTCTTTATTGACTTTTGCTTTCTTCCAGGTTGGGTGCCTAAGGATGAAACCCAGTCTTTTGCTTACTTTTCTCTTTCATAGTTTCGTTGAAATTTTTGTTAGAGTTCTTCTAATGATTGATTCTCAGAAAGGAAATCATTTTGGCTGTAATGAACCAGAGACAAGTCTGTGCATAATATAACAAAATGTTGTTTTCAAGTTCTACATACAATTTTTCTTTCCTTTTATTTATTTAATCTTGTATAATTATATTATACCAGCCATTCTACTATTGGTGACAATGTAAATATACACATATAGTTATTTTTATATATAATTGCTATTTTATTTTTTAAAATTTCTTTTTGCAAGGAAGATGTTAATAGCTATTCTCATTCCTGAGAAACATTCCCATACCGTTTTCTAAAATCTTATTCAGCTACTGGCTAATATGTCATGTGAAGATCATAATGTTACCTGTTTCACACTTTGTTTTTTAATAGAATGATTGATAATCTTTTACAAACTGCTCCATATGTCTAGTATTCGCATATTTGTGAAAGTACAAATCACATTGCCTTCATTTGATTTTATGAGTTTATATTTCCTCTTTCCCAAGCAGATGTTTTACTACAGCTGCTATTTGTTTAGTAAATGGGTTCACATGCCATAGTTCTGTTTTCATATAACATTACAGATCGGACCAACAACATTAATGCAAAAAAAAAAAAGAAAATAGAAGAAGAAAACTTAAGTCCTTTGTTATGTCCAATTTAAGCTCTGTTTATTGGTTACATTCTGGCCTAGTTCTGTGCTGTGTTTCTCTTCACAGTCTCAGACTCATTGTATACACATATTCATACCTCCCTCCCATAGAAGCATCTCCCCCTCCTCCTGCCATCCACCTGTCCACCTGGTAATAAGCCAAAGAAGCCCTAAAGCCAGACAGAGGGCTAGAGTTTCAATATATTCCAAAGATGTATTCAATCTACTCAAAAATACTACTGTGTAGTCGGTGACAAATGATGATATAATTTGTCTTTTAATGTTAAAAGGTCAAAAATACATGTTTAGATCAAGGAACAACAGATAAATATTTTAGATGCTATAAGCCAAGGAAAAGAATGTTTACAGGGTAGTTAGGGGGTGAACGCTAAGTATTAGCAACAGATTATTGGATCATGAAAGTGACCCAATCCCTTTCTAATGTCATAGGATGCACTTTTATAGAAAGGTTACTGTTTTTTGAGAGATGAGGTTGATGATCCAGTTATGAAAGCCCTCTTAAGCCTCTCTGCCCTTTATTAAGCTATTGTCTCTGAGCTCTAAACTCACTTCTTTGTGATGTGGGGGCTGGGACTCAAGATAGGAGGAGAGAGAGAGGCTTTGATCCTTACGTGTGTTTCCTATTGACTTGTTCCTGACAGACCCTATCAAAGGCCCTTTGCCCTGGCATAGACAGTTGGCACGGTTTCTAGCTTTTTCAGGCACTCTCGGATCAAGCCCCATCGTGTACCTCGGAAGACCAAGCACTGGCCACTGCCTTCCACGCCTCAGAGATCTGGGTGTCAGCCCCACAGGGCCTCTTTGCTAGGCTTCTGTGATGTGCTGAACTCTTCCTTTTGTTTCCACAATTCCCAGAGGCAGCAGTTGCTTCCTACAGTATTTTTGCTCTTCCAGTTCTCCAATACCCTTTGAGTTAATTTTTCATGTTAAATTCTTCCTGTTGAAATGCCTACTGTGGTTTTTCTTTTACTGTCTGGACTTTGACAGTAAAAGGTAGAACAAAAATTTCCTAATTTTATACACACTATGGCTTTTAATATTACATCCTCATTTTCTCACTGGGTGCTAGAATGTGTGACTAGGATGTTATGGCATAAATAAAACAATTTTTTCTATCTTTTACTGAGAGTCTCAGAGTTTTACAGAATGGCTTGAGAATTACTGAGGTCAATGAACAACTTTTGTTTTTTTATTTTTATTTTTTTATTTTTATTTTTTGTTGTTTTTATTTTTTTTATTTTTTGTTTATGTCAACAACTGAAACTGATTTGCAGTGAATGATCTTTTGTGGAATATTCAGAGTCCTTAGCATTCAGTAGTGTTTTTTTCTGCAAAGGATGAAATAGAAATCTCTCTGCATCCAGTTAAGTCTACCAAGATAAGGCATATAGGTAAAGTTATACCAAATATTTGTAAGCTACTTCAATGAAAATTAGGGTCAATTCATGGGTTGTATCAGTCTTTTGGAGAATGGATGAATAAAATAATTTTGAAAAACTTTGTGTAGAATGTGGGTTTGAGTTATATTTTAAAGTAAGCAAAGGAGTTTAGTGTTTAAAAAAACGAGGAAATGCTTATGAAAATGAAATATTTTTAAATTACATAGATTAACTTCCTTTAAAAATGTCATTTCAGCACAGTTAATGATGAAAATGGGATTTTTAGTAATGTCAAATATAAAATCAAGAAAATTAATGTGGTTATTCTTATCAATATAGATAGTAGCTAAATCCAGTAATTCAAGTAAAAAGATAATGCTTTGAGATCTCTATTATCAGATTTTGCTATCTATAGCAATCAAATTAAACTGAGTATCTTCATCTGTTGTTTTCCTTGGTGCTATATAGTTGTAGTTTACAACTAGGTTGTGATATGGCTGAAAAATTATTTTGTCTTAATTTCCTTCATGTAGGCAATGAAAACAATGTCAGATTATCGATCAAGTATTAAAGACTAAATTAGAGTTAGTTTATTTTCTGAACCTGAGTATGTGGAAAATCGTGTCAGTGTTCTGTGAAACTGTGATGATGTTGCTTGGCTAGGCAATTCATTATATCATGATTTTGAAAACATAGTTCATATATGTGAAATTTTAAAATAATCCCTCTAGATCTTCTCTCCATTGCACTGAAGCAGCAATCCCCTTGGGAACATTTAATTTGGAATAGATAATCCAGGGAGGCCTGGCAGTAAAATGGCCAAAGTGTTCAGGTCAGGCTAGGGATTATACTAACACAATGGTTCATGGAAAAATTTTATTATCACCTGTTATAGTTGGCCCTAGCTCTGATTTTCTTATCCCAGCCTTGTTGTTTGAAAAGTGTAAAGAAACAGATTACGTTTGGTATTGAAGAATATTTGCTTTCACAAGCAAAATTTTATTTTTTGTATTAAGTTGCATATCAAAAACTTATATGTACCTAGAAAAGTCAGAGTCTTTCAGGTTCATGACAAACTAGGGTCTGTGGGCATTTAGCTTCCTCGGATGAATGTAATGGAAGAGGAATCGTATGTAAGACATAGCTACTTATTCCTCATTGTCCCTACTAATCATTACAAAATCTCTGAAAATGTCAGAAGCTGTATTCAGGACAGTACTTTCTTGCTAATGTGGATAACAGCCTTAACTGTGTGCGAAACAACAACTATATTTAAAATTGAGGCATTTAATTAGAACCCAGGAAGACTAGGATGTATTCAACCATTTTCATATATATTTTATCCTATACTTATTTACTAGCTGTGTGACCTTGGACAAGTCATTCAGCTATTCTGAGCCTTCATTTTGTTGTTGTTGTTGTTAATTGAAGGCAAGTTAATAATTCTCCCAAAGGCCATTTCAGTTGTAAGGGCTTTGAATGGATTTCAGTCTTTAAAGATACATAGCATTTTTAAAAAATTGTACAATCTTATGAAGTATGCTATAGAAAGCCTGGCAGATAACTAATTACAGTTGAGGAGCCATATAACTTATATTTTTTTTGTCTTGATGCAAGCCATTTCATCCTGTATCTTTATTTCCCCTTGTAAATTGTAGGTGATATCTGCCTCCTATTGTGATGATTAATGAAATAATCTTCCAGTTTATGGGCAAGGAGGGGAGTGGGCACAACAGCCAGTACAAGGGATGTGGGAAACAAGCCATTGAAGAGAAAGCAACTAAGCAATACCAACTTGCACTAAATGTATAAATCCCAAACCCACCACGTTTCTGCCCTGAATAAAGGCACACCCTTGCTTATTCAGGTTGAAGTCCTTTGTTTCTCGATCAGAACCCAAACAACTCATGATCCTGAATACTCTTCAGTACATGTCTTCGATCATATACCCACTTGTGTTTCCCTAACACTCAAGGCGTGTTCCGTGCAGTCTCAGGCCCCGGTTTCCGGAGTTCCCTCCTTGGTTGTTGGGGAGCCTGTCTGCCTGCCCGGACTGGGGCGCTGGCTGTCCACGGGTGCAGCGCCCTCCCCGGTGACTCCGGGGAAGTCCCTGCAAGTCTGCGTGCGGAGGGAGCCCTGGGAGGCCGTAGGGTGCGCGCTGGCTGCCGGCCAGGCGTCCTTCACAGGGCGTCCCTTCCACCCAGCTGGCGGTCCTGCGAGCAGAGCCCTGGCCTGGCGCCCGCCCGGGGGCAGCCTGCGGGTGGCCGTGGGCTGGCGCTGGCGGTGGGAGCCGACCCCCGCCACCCCCCACCCCGCAGTCGCAATCACAGCTGCAGCCTGCGCTGACAAGCTTCCCAGGCCTCAGCAAGGCCCTCAGCCACCGACAGGAGGCAAATCCCAGTAGAGAACTGAGTTGGAGAGGAAGGAATGCAGAAACAGCTTGTTCTCCCTCATAGTTCGAGATACTATTTTATCTTAAACAATCAGTGCTCGGAAGGGAGAGATTGGGCTGAATATATGTGTGTCAGGGAAACGGGATGCAGCCTGTATACAACCTGTAAGCCACACTTAAACGTTTTCTGTGACCTGCTTTAAGGCCAATCTGCGCTGTTAACTCTCGATGTATGTGCGTTTTAAAAATTGAATTAAATAAGGAAATCCAGGTGAAAATGATGTAATCCATAATTGTGAAGATCTTTCACAGGACTTGGGATAAATGCAGTAATCCTATAGATCTCAGAAGTGGATTTATTTGTTTTTAAGTCTTTTTTTTTTTTATAATATTTTTAAAGCAGTTTTAGGTTCACAGCAAAATTGAGCCGAATGTACAGAGTTCCCATATATCCGCCGTCCCCACACATGCCTAGCCTTCCCTGTTATCAACGTTTCCCACCAGACTGGTACTTTTGTTAGAGTCCCTGAACCCACGTCGACACATCATTATTACCCAAAGTTCATGGTTAATGTTGGGGGTTTAGTGTTGGTGTTTATACGTTCTATGGGTTTTGACAAATGTGTGATGACATGTACCCACCATTATAGTATCTTACAGAGTAGTTTCAATGCCCTAAAAAGCCTCAATGCTCTGCGCAGTCATCCCTCCTTCCCCCAACCCCTGGCCCAAAGTGGATTTTTAAAAATAGCATATCAGACCAGAGGTTTCTCCCTAATTAGTTGCTTGTTTTGCTCGTGGACTGCTTCCGGCTCATAGAGAAGACATCGTAGCATGAAGTGTTCTTGCATGGTTTAGGTTTTGTTAACAGCGGCTATTAATGTGTGTGACTTCCTAATCCTCCTTCTGCTGAGGGGCATCTCCAGCCCAACCAATTTTAATTAACAGGGAAGTGCTCATGTTATTTTGGTACACTGACTATAGGCAAAGCCTAAGTGGAAGTCAGTTTGGTGTCCTAAGGGATTTCAGTGTTAAAAATGCATAGGGTACCTTTTTCTTTTCTTTCTTTTCTCTCTCTTTTTTTCCCTGTTAATTCTCCTCCTCCATGAACTCCAGATAAGCAGCAGGCCCGAGCCAGATTTCATTACTATCACGCACTCTTCATGGTCATCTTTTAATATTTGAAAGGATCATTTGTTAACTGGAAATGGTCAATTTTTTTTTCTTTGGCTTTTGAAATATAATTTTCAATTTTTAATTTGATTCATTTAGATGAAATCATTAATCAGGGTTGAAACTGAGTTAATTTTCTGGAAAATAAATGAGGTTGTTAGAGTGAACATTATTAAGTGGGCTCTTTGTAAGAAAGGGATAATAGCTGAAAATGTAGAATACTTGGAGAACTGTCGCACTTGGGTAAAAATCGAAAGGATTTTTTTCCTTGTTAAGTGGAATAATTCATTTTAAAAATTAGATCGGAGGATTTTCAGCATTAAGCACTATAAACACTCCATTAATTATATTAGAAATTGTAAATAGCAAAGTTTCAAGAAATTGTAAGGAAAGTACTCTGTATAAAGTTTTTTTCTTGTTGGTGAGGTATTAGGACATGTAATATCTGATGTGTTTTTTTTCTTTCTTTTTTTTTTTTTTGAGACAGAGTCTTGCTTTGTTGCCCGGGCTAGAGTGAGTGCCATGGTGTCAGCCTAGCTCACAGCAACCTCAAACTCTTGGGCTCAAGCAATCCTTCTACCTCAGCCTCCTGAGTAGCTGGGACTAT
>CAUYSK010087515.1:0-13245 GCA_963575035.1 Avahi laniger | reverse complement strand
TCAACTTCCAATGGCTGGCCACTGTGCTCCCCATCTTCAAGGCTCTGGTCTCCTTTGAAAACTTCTTGAGCCACCACTGCACTGTATGTTTGTTAGCAGTTCCCGGGCCAAATGAATTGTTGATGTTACAAGTTATCTCTGCTGCTTTATGACCCATTTTGAACCTGAATAAGAAAATTGCTCAAATTTGCTTTTTGTCTAACATCATTTCCATAGTTTAAAATAAATATAAAACAAACAGCAAGTAATAAGTCAGTAGGAAAAAACATAAAGCGAGAAATATGCATTAAAATGATGTATAACATAAGTACATTTATTTAAGAATGTATTCCAGTATCAATGAATTTCAACAATGCTAAAACTGCAATTACTCTTGCAACAAACTAATATTGTGTAATCTGGCTAGCTCATTACCCATGTGTTCTGCTTATAGCTAGGAGTAAAATAGCATCATGTCATTATTACCTGGTATAAAATTATTTTAATTGTTATTTGATTAATTATTACATTAAACCCAACTCTGTCACTTAGGGAGCAGTTAGTACATTTATAATTGATCCATCAATACATTTTAGTTCAAATTTGTATGTCTTAACTCAACTTGTAAATATAATCTACATGACTTATTTCAAGATGTATTATTCTATAATTAATTATAAATACTTCTATGTTAGTATGCATGAGTCATATTTATACAGTTTATATTACATTTGATCAGTTCATATGTAAGTCTTCTCAGCAACATTAGATCAGAAGCAAATCATTGACATGAACATTTCCCAAGAGTCCAGAATGTGTTGGCTTTGGTTTCCAGTGGGAGAATGTATTCTCTTACATGTTCTTAATTCTAATCAGCTCCTAGTTAAGAGTATAAGTTTGAAATAAATATTTGATAGGCCAAATTTTTAGGTTGATGGAAAAAAATTACATAAAATTTGGAAATAATCAACATTTCCAATATCTCGGATATTCTCAGGTAATATTTTGACGATAGTTACATCAGTATGTTTAATTGATTTCAGAAATGGGACTACACCTACCGTCACTGGACTGATGCTCTTTGATGAAAATTATGCAGAGAGAATACATGCAAAAAATAGGTGACAGAAAAGTAGCCAATGGTTTTGAATATTGACATTGTTCTTAATTGTTTGTGGTCCTACAGTGATCTAAAGAAAGTAATTGAGAACAGTGGGAGGTTGGGGGTACAGAATAAACATCTCAGAGTCCGTGATTTTGTCATGTCATGAATAAGATTATCAGTGATATTTCCTAGTACCTTAATATCAATAAGATTCTAAATGGCACACTGATAGAAAATCAAATTTTCATCCATTTAAAATATAAATTAAGCATTACATTCTGTTTAAAAAAAAAAGAAATCAATTTCAGTCACCAAAAAGGCAAGTTTAATGCCATTGAGAATCCTCTAATAGATCCTGAATTCAAGAATACAGAATTCCTCCTTAAATGTAAATTTTTCTTATCAAGAAGTCAGGATGAGTGTAAAGAAAGAGTGAAAGCAGAGTCAACCACTCAGAAGACATGGATTCTGAAAAACTTGACAATTCTGGTGAAGAAACTGACATAGAATAGCAAATAGTTTAAGCCTCTCAGAGTATATTCTATCCTTGAAAATGCAAATTGAATTTTACATATCTTACTGAAATATTAATGGGATGGGGATATCCTAGTAATTTGATAGCAAGAAATTTTATTTATTTAAAAGACATGTTCAAAACCTTCCAACAATCCCCATTTTACTCAGAGCAGAAGCCAAAGAACATCGAAAGGCTGACAGAGCCATAGATAATTTGGTCCCTATCACCTCCAAGACTACATCTCCCTTCAAGTCCTTTGAGTTCAAGGACACGTGGACTTCTTGTTTATTGAATACATCCAACATGATACTGTGTAGGCCTTTCATTCTGTTCATGCTCACTTCCTAGCATGCTCTTTCTAGAACCATTTCCCCAGTTCATACAATATATCCTGCAAGTCTTTGCTCCAATCACTGAGGTTTACTCTGACACAATCTATCTCCTTACCTTGACCTGAGTCTGTATTTCTCCACATGTGCTTTCTTATAACATGCAATGCATATTTCTCATTAATTAGGTTTTTGTTTTTTACTGTTCTTGTCATAAACGTCCTATCCTGTCTGAATTCTCTGACTAGAGTGTCTGCTGTATGAATGTAGTAGAGCTTTGTGTTTTTTAACTTTTTTTTTAACTGGCATATCCCAAACACTTCAAACAGTGCCTGGGACATATTGGGCACATAATAGATATTCATTGACTGGATGAATTATAACACAAATTATGTTTTTAAAAGAAAGCCCCACAAAGGGTTCAAATGAAGATTTAGAAATCTTATGATTCAAATGGAGCTATTTTGGATAACTAAGTATTCTGGCCTCCTCCTCCCTCTTGCACACCATCCAGAAGAAGGCAGTGTGTAGCGGGATCTTTTTACAGACTTTCGGGATGACCTACACTCCTGCTCTCTTATTTACTCATTCCTCCAAGAGCAATCACTGAAAGGTGAGCCTTAATCAACCCAATTTACATATCTTTGTTCTTGTCTTTCTGGCCTCATTTCACATCAGTTCCCGGCTCCTTGGTTCAACACTTCAGCCCAAGCTTGGCTTTTTAATGTTTTTGTTTTTTCCCAGAATTATGGCCTTCTCTCTCTTTCTCTTGGACAAAGTACAACCCCTATCATCTTCTTTCTCTGTATTTGATAAAATGAAAAATACATGAACAAATGGATACACAAAGAAAATCTGATCTCAGGATGCATGTTCATGCCCTCCTGGCTCTCTCCTCCATTTTCTCTTTGAGAAGTCAAGGAAATTATATATTTCTGAGGCTCAGTTATGCCCTAACCTGGAAACATCGGTTGCAGAATGGGCCTAGACGGAAAGCCCAAGCTTCTTGATGAAAGTGCACTTTAATTGATGTTAAGTTGATTTAAGATGTCTATTACACAGACACTTGCTTAATACTTGAGTATTTGACTGTTCTACATGCAAACCCTCAGTGGTAAACAAGTTCAAAAAAGCCTACAGGCAATATTAGAGACTCACAGCTATTTCACTGGTAAAGAGAAGCTTTATATTTTGCATTTGTATTTTACAGTGTAATTGTCATACATGCACTTACACCTGAGTGTGTGCTTTTGGACCAAAACCATAGGTAAGAATTTTTCTTTCTCCAGAGGTAGAGAGATAGAGGGAGAGATGATCCTCATTGAACACAGATCTATTTTGAATGTCTGTGGTTATTTTTCTTTTATCACGGTTCCCCACACAGTGCCTATAGTTCAGTTATAGATTCAATCTTGTCTGTTTGTATTAGAAAAAAGTGTGAGTAGAAAACGAGGAAGCAGATCACAGATTTTCCTCATACGGAGCTTCAGAGGGTGGATACAATAGTAGCTAGAAGAATGATCTGAGTTGATATTACAGAGTATTTCTGATGCTTCTACCATTTCAGGAATAAATGGTCTTTTAGAAGCTATATCACTTTTACCACACATCTATAGTGAAATTATCTTTGAGAAAGGTGCCAAGAACATACAGTGGGTAAAGAACAGTCTCTTCAATAAGTGGTGCTGGGAAAACTGGATATCTGTATTCAGAAGAATGAAACTAAACCTTTACCTCTTGCCATATACAAAGACCAAATTAAAATGAATTAAAGACTTAAATGCAAGACCTGAAGCACTGAAACTACTAAAAGAAAATATTGGGGAAATGCTTCAGGACTTTGGTCTCGGCAAGGACTTCTTGAGTAATACCCCCAAAGCACAGGCTAACAAAGCAAACCTGAACAAATGGGATCACATCAAGCTAAAAAACTTTTGCACAGCAAAGAAAATAATCAACAAAGTGAAGAGACAACCCACAGAATGGGAGAAAATATTTACAAACTACCCATCCGACAAGGGATTAACAACAGAATATATAAGGAGCTCCAACAACTCGATACGGAAAAATCAGATAATCCAATTAAAAATAAGCAAAAGATTTGAATAGACATTTCTCAAAAAGAGAAATATAAATGTTCAACAAGTATATAAAAAAATGCTCAACATCATTAGTCATCAGAGAAATGCAAATAAAAACTATAATGAGATATCATCTTATGCCAGTTGAAATGGATTTTATCAAAAGACAGGCAATAACGAATGCTAGCAAGGATGTCGAGAAAGAGGAAGCCTCGTACACTGTTCATGGGAATGTAAATTAGTGCAACTGCTATGGAAAACAGTGTGGAGGTTCCTCAAAAACTAAAATAGAACTACCATACAATCCAGCAATCCCACTGCTGAATATATGTCCAAAGGATGAGAATTCAGTATATCAAAAAGATATCAGCACTCCATGTTTGTGGCAGCACTATTCACAAATGCCAAAATATAGACTCAAACCAAATGTCCATCAACAGATGAATGGATAAAGAAATTGTGGTACATATACACAATGGAATATTATACAGCCACAAAAATGAAATCCTGTCATTTGCAACAACATGGATGGAACTGGAGAACATTATGGTAAGTGAAATAAGCCAAGTACAGAAAGACAAATCTCACATGTTTCACTCATATGTGGAGCTAAATATTAAAAACAACTGATCTTGTGGAGACAGAGAGTAGAATGATGGTTACCAGAGACTGGGAAGGGTATAAAGGGGGAAAAGGGATAAAGTAGGGATGGTTAATAGTTAGAATGAACAATATTTGATAGTGCAACAAAATGACTATAATCAGCAATAAGTTAGGGGGTACATTAAAATAACTAAAAAAGTGGAATTGGAATGTTCCTAACACAAAGAAATGTTAAATGCCTGAGGTGATGGATACCCCAATTACCCTGATTTGACTAATTCACATTGTATGCCTATATCAAAATACTACATGTACCCTACAGATATGCAACTACTATGTATCCATAATAATTAAATATAAAAATAAAATAAAATAAATTTTATCACCTTTAAAATGTTTTTCACCTGAAGTCCCATACCTGGGAGTCTATTCTAAATTCAGATACCCAATACACACACAGACACACACATACACGCACGGGCATGCTTCTGCTTGATACTAGTTTTTCTATCAGTTTTCCTATTTAGATGTTCCATTCTGTATATAAAAGTCAATATAAAGAAGAGAGATGACTTTCTGATGCATTCCCCTCCAAATACATGTACACTCACTCTGTTGCTCCGGTGGTAGGGATATTTAAAATGCCCCTAACCCCATGAGAATAAGAAATACTTCTGTGATGCATATTACAGTTTGTGTTCCTAAAGCAGAGGTCCCCAACCATTTTGGCACCAGGGGCCGGTTTCATGGAAGATAATTTTTTCACAGATGGGGGGCGGGGAGGAGCGGGGAGGGTAGCAGAGTTCTGCAGCCCTGTCCCTAGTGTGGTCCATAGCTGGGGGATTGGGGACTGCAGTTGTAGAGTACTTATTTTTCAGTGATGAACAAAGACATATAAATGTTAAAACTTAGGAGTAATTTACTAGACTAGGAGAAATAGAAATAGGAAATTACTTGGTAGGAGAAAATAAAGAAATAGAGAAAAATAATCATTCAAAAAAACAAGTTAGGAAAGAAGAAAAAAGAAGTAAAGTGTAGTAAATATAAAATCCAAAATAAAATGTCATAATAACTCCTGTTATATCAGGAACTACAATTAATTGTTAAAATAGCACTTACTGCTCTAATTAGTAGAAAAAATTTCAAGATTAGATTTTTAAAACTTCGGTTTTACACTGATTATAAATTATATGCTTAGTTACATAACATAGAAAGTTTCAAAATAAAGGAATTTAAAAAGATACAGTTTTTAAATATAAATTTGGAGGGTAAACATATGATAAAATTCTATATTAACTTTAAATTTGAAGTTAACTTATAAATATTAAAATATAATATCGTTTGAAATATAATGCAAGACAATATTGTTTCATATAACGTATTTTTGTTTATATATACAAACACTTACTTTGTGAATATGTGATAGCAATGAAAACAGGAATGGGAGAGGTATGCATCAAATTTATGGTAGTGTTTGCCTCTGAGGAGGGAGGCTTGGGATGGGACAACAAGGAGGTAATAAAGAGTATTTTGATTCCCAAAAAGGAGGTAGTAAAGAGTATTTTAATTCTGGGGTATTATATTGATGAATAGTTAACATCTAGTAATTCTGGCAGATGGGCAAATGGATATATACAAGCTATTTTCAATTTCTCTGTTTTCGATTTATCAAAATGAAATAAATGCATACACTACTTCATGGATGTGGCTGGTACAGTTAAATTCCTTCACTCTCTTCAATGCCTCAACACAACCTCAAGAACAAGCAGAAGTCACAGCAAACTACTTATTCAATTAACTCCTGTATATCCATCAAAATGCTTCTCTGGAATCACTTCTTTGTAGAAGAATTCTCTGAGGCTCTGTATTCGTTTTCACTATTTTGTGAAATGACCAAAAACTCAATCCAAATGCCTTAAACAAAGAATACAGAAAGTGGGAGAATATATTGGTTCATATAACTTTGAATACCTGAAGCATTAGGGAAGAATCTAGCTTTAGGCACAGCTGTATTCAGGGTTAAAATAAGGTCACAGGACTACTTTCTATCTCTTGGCTCTAATTTGTGTTCTATTGACTTGATTTCTAAATATCTCCACTTAAGGTCATAGATAGATGTTTGAAGCAAGCTGATATCTTCTAAGTTTCAATCACTAAAGAAAGCAAAAGGCTGTGTCAGATGCCCAAGAAAATTCTCACTGCAGCAAACTGCAATGGGAAAGACTTTATAATGCATTCCCTTCCAACAGGTCAACATTCACTGCGCTGCTGCAACTGGGGATGGGGTTTGACAGCACAGCTAGCTTGTCTCAGTAGGGACAGTTGTGTGGCCTTCCCGCAGGGAATGGCTGAAGCTACCATTTTCAGGACTTCACCTAAGCTAGCTCTTGGAGTCCTGCTTTCACCACTCTGTAACAGTCCCCCATGATCGTCCTCTGTAATAAATAACTTACATATAATGTCTTGTTCAGGGTTAGCTTCTGAGGAACCATACTAAAAACAGGGCATATTGATTTACATGCAATTATAAGGCCTTGTTTCTGGAACAAAAGCAAGTTTAAGAGACTTAAACCCCATGGCAAAGTATGCATAAAGTTGTCTCTCAGACAAAAATTGGAGTCTTGTTTTACCAGAATTATTGTAACTTTATAGAAAGCCTTGAAATGGGGTCATGTGAATTCTTCACCATTGTCCTTACTCAGAATTATTTTGGCTCTTTGGTTGCCTTGTCTTTCCATATAAATTTTGTATATAAGAATATGGTCAACTTTTGTAAATTGACCTTGAATCCTCCTATCTGGTTTAACTCATGCATTAATTCTAGGATATTTTTGTAGACTTTTTTGTGATTTTCTACATAGATATTTTTGTTATCTGTGGTTAAAAACATTATTTCTTCTACTCAAATCAGTATGTTTACTTATTTTTCTTGCTTTATTGTTCTGCCTAGGATGTCTGCTGTTTAAGGTAAGTCTAAAACCCTTGATGTCATTTAAAAGGTTCAGCCCAGCATTCCAATTTCATTTTGTATTCTCTCTCTTAAACAAATGAGTTTTTCAGTGCCTCAATAGTTCCAGCCTCTCTTTTCCTCCTTCAACTTATCTTCTTGGTTGCTTCTTCCTCCTGAAACTTTTCCCTCACCCCCTAACTTTGTTACCTAGTTAACCATTACTCATCCTTGGGCATTAGCTTCTTCAGGATGGCAGTCCCTGACTTTCTTACTCTAAGATGAGCTTTCTGTTTATTGCCATCCAACTGCCATGTTTATAACACTTCTCATAATTGTGGTTACATGTGTTCAATATCCATTTATTCACTAGACTAATTTCATTGAGGCAGAGAACACATCTATATTGTTTACTCCTGCATTCCCAGTACTTAACAGAGTGAGAAGATACAAAATAGATGCTTGTATATATTTCCCGAATAGTTGAATGAATAATACATCAATAAATAATAGATATATAAATTGATTTTGTATTAATTAAATTCTGAGCTATCAAAAATTTAATATTTCTTGTCCTAAATGTATGAGTCTGGATGTCAGGTTAATAGAAGTTCCACTATGGCAGCATGGATAATTATCACATGGATAGCAGCAAAGTTTTTCATCTGCTATTTATTGATTACGTTATTTATAATAGGTATTTTAATAGGTGTTTTATGAACATTTTATTATTTGACAAGTATAGCATTCTGATTCTTAGCTACTACAACTCTTCTTGGTCTTAAATATAAAATGATGCCCACATATTAAGAGTTTTGAGGTGATTATTTGAATTTCACAAATGAGATAAGTCCATCTCACAAGTGAGGTGCAATCATTTAGCTATGAATACACAGATTAGTACATCCATAGACATTGAGTTTAAGGCAATTCAACTACAGTCAACAATTATTCACTGTTCATCTGCTAGGTGCTAATAGCCATGGATGGTTCAAATAAATAAAACATATTACCTCTTTCCCCAATTAGAGAGTTGTACCATTGAATATGTCAATGACTCTGAGGTAAATCAAACAATGATAAATAAAGAGCAATATAAGTATAAAATGTTTGGAGGCTTGGGAGAGAGAAAAGTTAGTTCTGAAGTCTTTTAGAAGGAGATTAAAATTTAGGGAGATCCTTAATTGACTATGACAGAAAAATATCTGCCGAGCATAATGTAAAGTGAAGAAATAAAACAAGAATATTAATAAATTTTGAAACCTTCTTTATCCTATGCTTTAATAATTAAAAAATATAAAGCTTCTCTTGTTTTGTGCTTCAAAGAGGTGAAAACTCACCTTTCTGAATTTTTTCTTTTGAGATTAGTATTCTCTATATTCATACATCTAAATATTTCCTTTATATTTCCAGAAAATGCAAGAAGATATTTCCATTGATTTTGAAATATTGTCATATATCTCCATCTTTATATTTAATATGCTTTAAATGTTACAGTTTCACCATTGGATGGCAATATTGCTTATTATTTTCTCTTCAGTATTCTAATAAGATTTAACTGGTGAGAAAAAATTTTTGTTGCCAAAAAATTAAGATTCTTTATTCAATTTCATTTTTTTTGGTTATTTTATTTAATACTGGAATATCACAATGAAAACACATGCAAGATGATGTTCACCTCCACAACGCTGATATAGTCTAAGTCAAGAAGTCAATAGGTTTGACATTCTTCTTTCTGGATGAAAAATTAGGTTATCTGGCTTAACTGAGCCTGAGTCTAGTGTTACTGTACTTTTATGGCTGAATTAACTGTGCCTCAGTCTTCTCAGAGGTAAAAGTGTCCACTCCCATTATTAAGGACCATATGAGAAAATGGTCAATGGTCATTTGTTGTGATTCATTAGACTCTCAATTCCCTGAAAGTCACTTTTGCTCAATAAATATTATTAAAATGGTTTGAGCTATTAGACATGAATTTCAAAGAAGAAAAGTTATAATGGGTTACACTTCAATAGCTGCAACTTATGTTCTGATTGATGAATCACCTATTTCCTGTTTCTCTTAGAAGTAGACAAGCCCTAGACAACCATGCAAATGTTAAAGCATTTCCCAAAGAGAACAGTGATTTTCATAGTATATTATGGTAGCCTATAATTCATATGAAAAGGGAGAATAAGAATTGTTACAAAATATTATATATCAGATGCTAATAATTTTCAAGTAATTCATTAATAATTTACAATACAGGTGGATTAAAGCAGAACATTATGACTTTTGCCATAGTCCATGACAAAAACATATTCCTGCAGTGCACTTCTATTTATGGATTATAATCCTTCATAATTATAACTCATTAATGAATTACAAATAATTGAGTTTCACTGTGACTCCCAAAGACAGATGATTTACAAACTGCATAGTGATGTTTGTCTGCATAAGGATTATTTTACTCAAAATAATCTCTATTATTCATCTTAATTTTGTAATGTAGCCACACATGTTCAATATTTCTAATCCTTTTAAATAAATTGGGCAAATTTATATAAATCATATCTTTTAAAGTCAAACATTGAAATTAAGGTCATTTCTTAAGTCGATAAATCATCTAATCTACTGACATGTTCATAGTTTAGTTTTACTTATTGTAGCGTTCTATAGAGTTAAGTACTACATTTTAATAAATATGGGACTAACTTATTATTATTTTCTATTATGCTTCCTAAAATTTGTTTCATTATGTTAGGAATTCATGTTGGTCTCCATGTAGAAATACCATTTCAGTATATATCAGATAGAAGATTTGATTAATTGAGAAATCTAGGATTTGTCTTTTGTCATTGCATACTGAAGTCCACCTGCTGGTGTGTCTGTTGAAAAGCCCTTATGGTATATTATATAAACATTCACCATAATCTCTAATATCTGATAAAAAAACTTACTATTTATTATATACACATAATTTTAAAAGGATCTAAATTTATGGTAGCACTAGCTATATTTCTAGGAAATAATCTCTATGGAATTAAGTTGCTTTATTATATTTACACACTTTGAAGCATTAATATCTATAGTACTTGTTGAGTAATTTGAATACATATTCAGGACAAATGAGAATCCATATTGGTTCAATGGCCCCAGAGTCAGACATTCTAGAACATTCATGGTCCAGAGTTTGTCCTTAGATAGTAAAACATCTTATTTTAAGTTTAGCCCATTTTCCAAAAGATGGTTTGCATAAAATGAGAGAGAATCATTTTCTGTAAATAGTGTTGTATTCGTTGTATTTTAGAAACACAGGCTTTGCCTTCAATATAAACACATAAGAGTTTTAAAGATTTGCATTTTTTAATATTAACAATTCAAGAGGAAACAGTCCTGATTTCACCAGCAGCCCCATTTTATCACCCAGTTCTCCCTACTGAAACATATTCTTTTAACTCTCCCTCCTTTTGAATTATGAAGTTGAATAATCAAACATTGTTTCTAAAATTGACTGGTAATGCACTACTTCCTCATGCTTTCATAAGAAAATTCCTACTATCTATTTTGATGAGTAGCACACTCATATTTTACTAAAAATATTAGAAGTCTAAATATGAAAACTTGGTTATTTTTTAAGTATAAAGCTTTGTCATTCTGCCAAAACCATAGGCAGATTTCTATAAAAACTGTGACTCATGTAATAAAGATTAAATTAAAGAATTACATATTTTATAAACCTCAAGTTATTTAGTACATGGTAAATAACTTTCTTGGGTAAATAAAATGCATATGGTGAACTTTGTAAGTGAAAGTATTCATTTGCTTAAGAAATACTGGTTCTTCCAGATACTGTTTGACAAATGGCATTAGAGTTACTTAATTACTTATTTTCATGTCCATGATCTGACAGTAACAACAGAAACAGCAAGAGTAGCCTACATTTATGAATGGAAAGAATAATTATACTTGTATGCAGAGGTCAGTTTAGCCTTTTGAATTAAAACTGATCCTAAGGAAATAATTATCGGATACAATGGTCATGGTAAGACAGTAGGCAAAATTTCTACTTGCCCTCAGTGAATTGTTGCCCTGTGTGAATTGTGTTGACCTGAGATGTTCTCATGTGTTTTTCTGAGTTGTTATGACCTTCCAGGCATTATATTCCCCGTGCCTCATTTCAGCGAAAATGTACAAGTTGATTACCTAGGGTCTATCATAATGAAAGAGGATTTTGAGTGTTAGCTATTTATGGCTCAGGAAACTATCTGCAAACACAATTAAACACTTCATTTAAAACTTTATATCAATTATTAAAAAACCAACAGCATTGCTATGATAACAACATAGCCCACAGAATCAAACACTCCCAAATGACTTTGTTATCATCAATTTCTTGAATCATAAATGAATGAATAAAAAGAGAAGACAAGGCTATTTGAAGTGTTTAAACTTTTCAAAACTGAAATCTTTTTTTTTTACCTTTTCAGTGATTATAAATAAACCAACTTAACAGCACTGACCAAATGTCTTCCTTTAGAAGCCATTTACATTTAGTTACTGAACTTTACCATAGAAATTTCAGGGGAAAGTAATTATAGAGGCAATTTCAATTCAAAGCCACACAGGGAAGTAATTAAGGGTAATAATAACCATAGCCTCTGAACAAAGATACATAAAATAGATTCTGCATCTTATTTAAATGAAAGAGGTTAAAAGAAAATAGCAGTGAATGTGACTTTTAGATAGGATAAGGAAAACCACAGTATTAATAAAGCATCTATTTCCAGATACATATCACTCACACAATTATGCCTCAAAGATTGTGCTGTAGTATTGTCTAGAGATATGTTTGAAAATGATATAGTTACACATAAATGAGTTATATATTGCTTTTCATATATTGTGCTAAATATTGGCTTTGGTCTGACGGCTCCAGTCCTCTGATCATCACATTTCAAGGGCTTCTCCTTAGCTTTCAAGTTAAATTTTGCAGCCTTAGGTGTTTAGACAGGAAGGAGAAGGAATGATAGAAAGAGAAGATAAGTGGAAAAAACAATAATAAAGACAGTGCAAGACAATAATATGGTTATTTGAATCAAAGGAGGCCATGTATCAGAATGCTTAATATGCCGTCTTAGTAAACAGAGTTTTGAGTTGAGATTCCAAATTCACAATTTACTGAAAATGTGACTTAAGTCCTTTTTCATGTTTAATTTGGAATAAAAATATCAAATTATTTTTTAAATCTTTAATTTGGTATAATGAAACCAAATTTTATCTTTAATTTACTATCATAAAGCAGAACTATGATATTTACAGTACCATAAACAGTGCTCAGTATGTACTTGATAAACTCTTAATGATGAGGAGGATAATTATTATTTAAAATTCTTTAACAGTTGGGTAGAGTGGCTCGTATCTATAATCCCAGCACTTCGGGAGGTCAAGGAAGGAGGATCACTTGAGGTCAGGAGTTCGAGGCCAGCCTGGACAACATAGCCGGACCTCATCTCTACAAAAACTAGAAAAATTAGCCAGGTGCGGTGGTGCATTCCTGTAGTCCCAGCTACTCAGGAGGCTGAGGCAGGAGGATCAATTGAGGCCAAGAGTTTCAGGTTTCAGTGAGCCATGGCGACACCACTACACTCTAGTCCAAGCAATGGAGCAAGACCCTGTCTCTAAATAAATAAACAATAAAATTC
>CAUYSK010087512.1:0-22272 GCA_963575035.1 Avahi laniger | reverse complement strand
TTGAGGAATCTTTTGATAGCCATCTTAATTGTCCTTCTTGACCCAATAATTGTTCAGCAGTAGGTTGTTTAATTTCCGTGACTTTGTGTAGAATTGAGTGTTTTTCTTGGAATTGATTTCTAATTTTATTCCGCTATGGTTTGAGAACTATATGGTATAATTTCTATTTTTTTAAATTTGTTGAGACATGTTTTGTGCCCTAAGATGTGATCTATCTTCCATGTGCTGATGAGAATGTTCAATGTGCTGATGAGACAAATGTATACACAATAGTTTTCAGGTAGAATGTTCCGTAAATGTCTGGTAGGACCATTTACTCTATAGTTCCATTTAAGTCCAGTGCTTCTTTATTTATTGGTCCACTTCTGTCAGTGGGATCTTGAATACCCCAGCAATTATAATGCTGCTGTTTATGACTTTGTTTAGATCTAGTAGGGTTTGCTTTATGAATCTTAGTGCACCTGTGTTGGGTACATAAATATTTATGATTATTATGTCTTCTTGATGAATTTCTCACTTTTTCATTATTTAACTATATTTCATAGATTTCAAGGCTGGATTTGTTACGGTATTTAAAAGTTTTTTGTATTGTACATCATGATGTATTTTTAGAATTGAGGAATATCACATCTAAACTATTGGTTGTTCTCCCTTAAACTTTAGAAGTCTTTATTCCATTAATGTTCACTTTAAGTAGTGAGGGTTTTTTTTCCTTTTCTTTTTTCCTCTTATGATCTCTACTAATGGATGTTTCCAGAGAGTTTTAGAAAAAGAAATGTGGACACAAATGTTTCAAAATAGGAGAAATTATGTTCTTGATAATTCTGTTCTATATTATTTTCTTGCTTTCTGAGGTATTAATATTTACTCTGATTGCATTTACACATTTACTGACCATTATTTCCTTTTTAATTTTCAGTTTTATTTATCTACTACTGCTTAACAAATCATGCTAACATTTAGTGGCTTAAAACAGCAATAATCTATTTTCTTATAAATGTCCAGTTTGTTCAGGGTACAGCAGGACGAATTGTCTCTGTTCCGTAGTTTCTGGAATGACTGAAACACATGCAGTCAGAAACAAATGGAGTTGGGCAGGCAGCTCCCTTTCCTCTTATAATCTCAGAATTTTTCCAGAATATTTCTCTACGTGTTTTTTCCACCCTAGTGGCTTCATCAGACTTCTTATATTGTAGTTCAGGGCTCTAAGAATCAGTGCTCCTAGAAAGTATGACCTTTATGACCTAGCCTCAGAAATCTTGCAACAAAATATTATATCCTCTGCTATATTATATTGGTTCACACATGATAAGCCCCAATTCATTGAAGGAGTGATCTATGCAAGAGCATGAATATGGGGAGTACTAGATCACTTGGGAAAAATCTTAGGGCCAGCTTATCATATTTCTGTATCCCTTTTGCTATTTCTCTTCCTCAGCCTTCTTCTCCTCCTCTTCCTTCTTGTCCCTTTTCCTCACTTTGGTATGACTTAAATACTGGACAATTTTGAAAAATGTATACAGTGATGTAATCATGGCTACAACAAGCATATTGAATATTTTTATCACCCAAAATATTCCTATGTGTCTCTGTATCAATGCAATCTCCTCAATTCAAGCATCTGACATTCAAGAGTCCATTTTGTGTCCCTAGAGTTGTGTCCTCTCCAGAATGTCATAAAAAAGAAATCATACACTATCTATCCTTTGAGATTGGCTTATTTCATTTAGCACAATGCTTTTGGGATTCATTCATGTGTTTCATGTTCAGTAGTTTGTGTTTTTCATTGTTTAGTTGTGTTCCATTATACAGATATACCACACATTTTTATTCATCCACCAGTTGACAAAGAATTAGATATTTTCTAGATTTTGGCGATAATTCGAAATATTGCTGAAATGGAGTGCTGCTTTAAAAAATACCTAAAAATGTGGAAGTGGCTTTAGAACTGGGTAATGAGTAAAGGCTGGAACACTTTTGAGATACAGTCTAGAAAAGACTAGATTGCCTTGAAGAACTCTTGGTAGAAATAGAAATTTAAAGGTGATTCTGGTGAGGGCTCAGAAAGAAAAAAAGAGAGGTATAGAGAAAACCACTATTATCTTAGGAAATATATGTGTCATCATGAATAAAATGTTGATAAAAACATGTATATTAAAGGCCATTTCAATGACTTATCAGATGAAAATGAGGAATACATTATTGGAAACTGGAGCCTTGCTACAAAGTGAAAAAGAACTTAGCTGAATTATATTCTAGTATTTGTAGAAGGTATAAATTGTGAGTGGTGAAATTGAATATTTATTTGAGGATATTTCTAGGTGAAGTGGTGAAGAAGCAGCATGGTTTCTCCTTGCTACTGATAGGAAAATGCAAGAAATGAGGAATAAATTAAAAGCAAAAGGAGAAATAAATTGCTAAGCAAAAAGGTACCGGATCTTAATGATTTGGAAAATTCTCAACCTATCCATATTTCCAAAAATGAAGATGCGTGTTTGGACGAAAATATATATATATATCTTCATTTTATCTTGGTTAAACATCTGGAAGTGAGTTGCTGAGTTGTCTGGTAAATATATGTTACACTATATAAGAAATCATCAAATGGTTTTCCGCAGTGACTCTACCATTTTGCATTCTTACCAGCAATGTATGACAGTTCAAGTTACTGCATACTTTCACTAGTCCTTGGTATTCTCTGGTTTTCAATTTTTTTAACCATTCTGTAAGGTATGTAATGGAATCTCAAGGTGCTTTTAATTTATCTATGTTTTGCTGATAACTAGTTATGCTGAAAATTCTTTTGTGCTTAATTGTATATATTTTTTGGTCAAGTATCTCAATCTTTTGTCCATTTTGTATTCGATTTTTTTTAAATTAGGTTTTGAGTATTCTTTATATAGTCTGAATGCTGACACTTTATCAAATATGTATTTTGCAAATGTTTTCTGGCAGTCTGTGGCATAACTTTTTAGATGCTTAATAGTGTCTTTTAAAGAACAAATATTTTTAATTTTGATGAAGTTCACAAATATTTTCTTTTTATTTTTTTGGAGAATTTGTTAATTTTGGTGTTTCACATTTAAATCAATGATTTATTTGTGTATGTTGTATATATGTTGCAAGATAGGAAGTGAAAGTTAATTTATTTGCATGCGGATATCCAGTATTTCTTGCACAATTGCTGAAATTGTTATCTTTCTTCATTGAATTACCTTTGCACATTTATTGAAATAAATTTTCCGCATACATATGCCTCTATTTCTGGACTTTCTCTTTTATTTCACTGATTTTTATATCTATCCATTTGTTAATATTACACTTATTGATTACTTTAGCTTTATGATATGTTTTAAGTCAGGAGGTATGAGTGTTTTAAACTAGTTTTAAGTTTTCAAAATAGGTTTGTCCATGCTAAGTCCTTTACTTTTCTATATAAATTTTTGAATCTGCTTGTTTATTAAACAAAACAAAACAAAACAAGCCTGCCATGGTTTCTTGTGGAATTATATTGACTTTCTAGTTCCATTTAGGGACAAATGACATACTAACAATATTGAATTATCAAATACATAAACATGGTATATCTCTTCATTAATTTAAATTATTCATCTCATCATCATTTTTCATATTTCAACATACAAATATTGCAAATAATTTGATAGATTTATTTCTAAACATTTCATTTTGTGTAACTATAAATGATATTTCATAAAATTATTTTAATTTCCATTTTTTTCATTGCAATATTAAAAATATGATTGATTTATTTGTAAAGAGACCTTCACTTTTATAACTTACCTAAACTCACTTAATAGTTCTTGTAATTTTTTCCTGGAATTTTTAGAATATTCCATATAGACAATCATGCATCTGCAAATAGAGATAAGTTTATTTCTTCCTTTCTGATCTTTGGGCTTTTTATTTCTTTTTCTTACTTCTTGTCCTGGCTAGGATTTCCAATACAATCTTGTTCCCAGTCTTAGGGAAAAAGCATTTGGTCTTCCCTTCTTTTCCCAGTTTTCTGGGAGTTTCAATCATGAGTGAGTGTTAAATTTTGACATTTGTTTTGGTTGCATCTTTTAAGATAATCTTATAGTTTTTTCATTTGAGCCTATTGATTTGATGGATATTTAACTTGATATTTTAATGTTGACCCCAAATTGCATTTTTGGCATAAACTCAATTTGGTCTTGATATATTATTCTTTTTATCTATTGCTAGCTTCCTTTTACTAATATTTTGTTAAGGCTTTTGTGCCTTTGTTCATGAAGAATATCGATTTGTAATTGTATTTCCTTATAATGTCTTGGTCTGGTTTTAGTATCAAGATAATGTTGGTCTCATGAAGAATTGTGATGTGCTCCCTACTTTTCTGGTTTTCTGGAAGAGTTTGTGTAGACAGGGTAGTATTTTTTCCTTAATGTTTGGAATAATCTGTCAGTGAAGCTATTCAAGTCTGGTGTTTTAATTCTGGGAAAGCTTTTACATACAAATTTAATTTCTTTAATTGGTGTAAGACTATTCACAATTCTTATTACTTCTTGAGTGAGATTTTTGGCACAGTTTTTTTTTATCTTTAAAAGAGTTATTTCGATTTCATCTAACTTCTCAGTTTTGTTAACATCAAATTGCTTATTGTATTCTTTCTATAATAGTTTTAAGGTATTTATAATCTATTATGTTCCTTCTTTCATTCCTAACATATTGCTAATTTGTGTCTACTCGTTTGTTGTTGTTGTTGAACAGTCTCTAATGGTTTATCAATTTTATTGATCATTACAAAGAACCAGATTTTATATGAATTGATTTTATGTATTAGCTGTTTTCAATTTTATTCATTTATTATATTATCTTTGTTA
Source organism: Avahi laniger (assembly GCA_963575035.1). Taxonomy (NCBI): domain Eukaryota; kingdom Metazoa; phylum Chordata; class Mammalia; order Primates; family Indriidae; genus Avahi; species Avahi laniger. The sequence continues at coordinate 17,410 of CAUYSK010087512.1, read as the reverse complement.
TTCCCTTCTATATATTTTATTTTTGCTTAATTTTTCCTCTGTAGCATTAATACTATAAAATTTCCTCTAAGCTCTGCTTTAGTTGCTTTACACAAATTTGAAATGTTATTTTTCTTTTTATTTCATTCACATAGTTTAATATTTCCTTGTTACTTTCTTTTTGACTTATTTATTTATTAGAATTTTTATTAACTTCTAAATATTTGAGGATTATTTAGATATCTTCTGTTATTGGCTTTGAGTTGAATTATGGTGTTAGAGAATATACTTTGTATGAATTCAATCTTTTTACACTAGTTGAGGATTTTAAATTTTTGGCCCAGAAGGTGTTCCTTCCTTGTAAAAGTTTCATATATACTTGCAAAAAATGTCTATTTTTCTTTTCCTTGTTGAAGTGTCATACAAACATCAATTTGATTAGATTTGTTGGTAGTATTGTTAAATCTTTCATTTTCTCACAATTTTTTTTACCTACCTGTTGTATCGTATATTGAGAGAAAACTGTTAATATCTAATAGCCCATTTATACATCTCCTGTCAGTCCTACTACTTTTTGCTTTATGCCTTTTGAAGACTATTAGGTACATGCATGGTAAGGGCTGTTAAGTTTTCTTGATGAACTGACTCCTTTCTCACTCTGTAGTTTCTCTTTATATCTCTGACAATATTCCTTGTTCTAAAGTTTATTAATATAATAATTTATTTTTTAAAGTTTTCAATTGAATATTATTTTCTATCCTTTTATTTTTAATCTATCTATATTATAGCATTTAAAATGAGTTTCATGTAGACAGCTTATAGAAGGGCTTGCTTTAAAAGTGAACTAAATTGATTAATGCTGTCTTTTATTTCAAGTGTTCAGAACAATTAATGAAGTTAATAATATAGTTACATTAATATTTTAAAATATTATGTCAATTCATTTTCTATTTGTCCTGTCTGTTCATTTTAGTTTTTGCTGCCTTCTTTTGGAGTGAGTGTTTTTATATTATTTTATTTTATCTCTACTATTGGTTTATTTAGTGTAACTTTTTTGTAAATTTTTGATCAAATTGGTTATAGCGTTGTTTAGGTCTTCTAAATACTTGCTGACCCCCTGTTTATTTGCTCTAACAAGTAGTGGAAGAGAGGTATTGCTATCTCTGTGGATTTCTCTATTTATTCTCTCAATTCTATTTGTTTTACTTTATGCATTTTGAAGATATTTTTATTGACTCATTTGTTCATTCATTCACTCATATACAGGATTTTTGTGTCTTCTTTGTGGATTGTCTCCTTTATTATTAAATATTATTCCTTCTTATCCTTCTCAAAGAAGGTTCCTCATCTTTGCTCTTAAACAAAGTTGATTAGTTTTTTTGACATGAATATAACCACTTTCCTTTTTTTAAAAACAGATTTCATTCTGTATTTTTCCAATATTTTATTTTTTAAAATCACCTTACTTTTAAACTATGTTTTTATATGCAGCATTTATAATCCAATTTGACCCTCTCTACCATTTGTTTGTGTTTATTACAATCAATGTAAGAATATACACAGTTGGATTAAAATCAACCATCTTGATATTTATTTTCTATTTGTCTCAGTTTTCTTTGTACAACTTTTCTTTTTTTCTTTCTGTTACTGCATTCATTGTGAATTTTTTTATGATTTATTTTACATGAGTATATCTCTTAAGAAATTTTTGCAATTGTTCCAGGGTTACCAATGTATTCTTAATGTATCAAAACTAACTTTTCAATAATATGACACCTCTTTTCGTATATTGTAAAAATTTTACAATATTTTAAATTCCTTGATTACATCATTTTTATCATTATACATTTCATTTACATATGCAATAAGTGTTAAGTATGTTTTATTAATTACCCTTTAGACTATAAATTATATATGTGTGATTAAAAATAAAGAAAATACCTTTATTAAACATATTTATTTTTCTACTATCTGGAGCTCAAACTATTTTCTGTCTGGTATCATATTCCTTCTGTCTGAAAAATAACTTTTAACATTCTTCATATCATAAATCTTCTGGCAGTAAATTCTCAGCTTTTATTGGTCTAATTTTTTTTAAATTTCAAAATATTATGGGAGTACAAATGTTTTTATTACATGGATACCTTTTGTAATGCTTAAGTCAAGTATTTTAGTGTCCCCATCATCCAAATAGTGTTCCTTATACACAATAGGTAGGTTTTACTCCGTCCCTCCTTCTTGATTTCCAAGACCTTTACATGTCTTTTTGCCCAGGTATGCCCATCAGTTAGCTCCCAATTATTAGAGAGTTCACATGGTGTTTGTTTTTTCATTTTTGAGATGTTTCACTTAGGATAATGGTCTCCAGTTCATTCCAAATTGCTGTAAAAGACATTATTTTATTCCTTTTTATGGCTGAATAGTACTCCACAGTGTATGTGTGTGTGTGTGTACATACATATATATTATATTTTCTTAATCTATTCATGAATTGATGGGCACTTCAGTTGATTCTACATCTTTATGATTGTGAATTGTACTGCAATAAACATTTGAGTGCAAGTGTCTTTTTGATAAAATGACTTATTTTCCTTTGGGAAGATAATTAATTGTAGGATTTCTAGGTCAAATGGTGCTTCCACATTCATTTCTTTGAGGAATCTCCATACTGTTTTCCATAGAGGTTGTACTAATTTGCAGTCCCACCAACAATGTATAAACATTCCTTTATATCTGTATCCATGCCAACATCTATTATTTTTTGACTTTTTAATAATGCCCATTCTGACAGGGGTAAGACGATATCTCATTGTGGTTTAATTTGTATTTCCCTCATGATTAGTAAGAGCATTTCTTCATATGTTTGTTCATCATTTTTTTAACTTCTTTTCAAAAACTTCTGTTCATATATTTTGCCCACTTTTTAGTGGGGTTACTTGTTTTATTCTTGCTAATTTGTTTGAGTTTTTTTGTAGATTCTGGATATTAGGGCTTTACCGTATGTATAGATTGTGAGTATTTTTTCCCATTCTGTAATTTATCTATTTACTCTGCCAATTATTTCCTTTGCTGTGTAGAAGCTTTTTAATTTAATCAAGTTCCATATATTTATTTTTGTTGTTGCTGTATTTGCCTTTGGGCCATAAATTCTTTGCCTAGGCCAATGTCTAGAAGAACTTTTTCTACATTTTCTTCTAGAATTTTTATGGTTTCATGCTTTACATTTAAGTCTTTTGTCCATCTGGGATTAATTATTGTATATGGCAAGAGATAGGAGTCCTATTTCTTTCTTCTGCATGTGGCTATCCTGTTTTCCCAGAATTGGAGCAAGAGGAGGGTGCCCACTGTTTCCACTTCTATTCAACATAGTATTGCAAGTCTTAGCCAGAATAATCAGGCAAGAGAAAGAAATCGATGGCACTGAAATCAGGAAAAAGGAGGTAAAACTCTTGCTTTTTCACTGATGATATAATATTGTATCTAGAAATTCCCAAAAACTCCACTGAAAGACTCCTAGAATTGATAATTAAATTCAGCAAAATCTCAGGTTACAAAATCAATGTACACACATCAGTAGCATTTCTATATACTAATAACAATCAAGCTAAGAGTCAAATCAAAGACTCAATACCATTTACAATAGCTACAAAGAAAATAAAATATTAAGGAATATATTTAACCAAGAAGATGAAAGTTCTTTACACTGAGAACTATGAAACACTGATGAAAGTAATTACAGATGATAAAAACAAATGGAAAACATCTCATACTCATGAATTGGTAGAATCAACATTGTTAAAATGTCCAAACTGCCCAAAGTAATTTACAGATTCAACACAATCCCCATCAAAATACCAAATGTCATATTTCACAGATCTAGAAAAAATAATTCTACACTTCATTTGGAAAAAAGAGCCTGAATAGCCAAGGCAATTGTAAGCAAAAGAACAAATCTGGAGGCATCACATTACCAGATTTCAAACTATACTACAAGCCTATAGTAACCAAAATAGCATGATACTGGTATAAAAATAGAGGCATAGACCAATGAAACAGAATAGAGAACCCAAATATGAAATCATCAACCTGCAATCAACTGATATCTGACAAAGCAGACAACATACACTAGGGAAAGGAAACCCTAAAAAAATCATTGCCTTCATTTTTGAAATATATTTTCATTGGTGTAATATTCAGGAATGATAGACTTTTACCTTATGTACTTTGGAGATACCCTTTGGCTTACATAATTCCTGCAAAAAGTCTGCTATAATTCAAATATTTGTCCTTTTATATATAAAATACATTCTCACCCCTATCTTCCTTCCTTTCACATTTTTACATAGTGTGTGTGTGTGTGTGTGTGTGTGTGTGTGTGAGAGAGAGAGAGAGAGAGAGAGAGAGAGAGAGTCTATCCTGAGAATATGAAATTTGTTATTTACGTCTTTCATTATTTTAGAAAATTCTCCACCATTGTCACTTCAAATATTTCCTCTGCTACATTCTCTTCTTGATCCTTCTGGAACTCAAATAACACATATGTTAGATCATTTAAAATTTTGTGGAGCTTCTAAATAATCTCTTTGCCCTTTACCCCCTTCTTTTTTCTCTTTGTGTTTCAGTTTGGATAATTTCTATTGATCTATTTTTAAGTTTTCTAATTATTTAATTAACTGTTTTGAATTTACTTGAGTCTGTGAAATGAATTCTTTTTTTGTGTGTCTTTAAAAATTTTTTTACTAGCATTTATATTTGACTCTTTATATAGTTTTCTCCTCTGTTATAATTCCCTATCAATTCATTCATGTTGTCTCTTTTCTTTTTCTCACTACATTAAAAAAATTTTAGTCGTAGTTATTTTAAGTTTTCATTGGATAGTTACAACACAGGATCATTTCTCATTCTGGTTCAGCATATTCTATGATACATTTCATTTCTTTTGCTTTTTGCTTTTGTTTACTTTTTTAATGTCTTGTAATCATTGAATGTCAGATATCATAGCAAAAAAGTGAAAGTGGAGGTCAATACTTTTCATGTCTTGAAAAATTGTGCCTCTTCTTTAAGTTGTTAGTGAGGTATGGGTTTGAGTCCATCTAGTCAGGTATTAAGCTGGAGGTGGATTTTATTATTATCAAGATTATATTCAGTGCACCACTTGCTTCAAATTTTTTTACTTTGGGCTGCTCTTAGCTTGTAGTTTGGGTTTGGTTTGAATTGGTGGATGAGTTTTCTCAGTATAAATACTCCCTCTTTAACTATCAGCTTTTTCTGCATACCTGTGCAACAGCTGGAGATCTCTACCCATACCCCTTACTCTCCCTCAGCAGTAAATGTTGTTGCTTGTTGCTATATACTAGGATTACTTTTGGGCCAGGGTTTTCTTTTCCATTTTTCTGATCCAGACTCATACTTACGGAGACCCTGTGTGCCTTGGCTTTGGGAATGTGGTTTTCTCAGCATTCCAACCCCTCATCTCCATGAGTGTCAAGCACTGCCTTCTGTCTGTGATGCATTTTAAAGGAAGTTTTCTTCCCCTCAATTAGTGATGAGAGAACACCCTTTGATGTCAATATAGGGTCTCTGATCCAAAGTGGTTCCTGTCCTCTTCTGAAGTAAAGAGTTTGCTCCTCTATGCTTCTTCTAGCCACAAGGTCTTTGCCAGTGCTCTGGATGTAACAGTCTTCGCTGTCCTCACATCAGCAGATTTAAGGTTTTTGCTTCATAAAAGAGAAAGGCCCAGAGAAGTGTGTAGTATTTAATTACTGTTTCTTCCCAGCTCTCAATTACCTACTGTATATTCGCATCGCTCTCCCTATGCTCATGTCCTTTTCCCAATCTTTCTTACCTCACCTAGCAAAGGCCTATAAGAAAGAATTTTCAAATGGTGGGGACTTCCCTTGCGGCTAGGAATCAGCTATTTCAAACTGACAAAACTATCTATTCTTGGACTTTGGCAGTTTAAAAAAATTTTGGCTATTTTTTTCTTATCTGCTTACATGGTGGCTGGTGCCTCTTCATCCTGTGCTCTGGCACAGGTATGACAATTTTTACACCTTGTCTCTCCTTGGAGAAGATTGTCTTTAGAATTTACTTGCTTACTTGGGTGTCATTTTTTACACCTAACTTCTCTATGATAGGTGTAAAAAACATTGTGAATGTGTATTTTTTTCCAACTCTTTTTTTGTCATTGAGGTGGAAGCAACATTCTTTGCAGTTTTTTACATATTAGCAGGAGAACTAATTTTATATTTCTTATTTTTTGACCTGTTCTTAATGGATGCAGATTCATTGGCCAAAAGCTAAATCACACAGCAAAATTATGGAAATATTGAATTTAAAGAATTTATTTAATTAACTATTTTCTAACATGATATAATAAGAAGTTTCATTTAAAAGAGCCTTGCATATACAAATATAAACTCCATTGACAATCATGGCCATACAATTACATAAGTGCTGTAAGTTCTGCATTATAGGTAATCGCACTGGAAGGGAGGTTAAAATATTTCCTTATGGTTGGTTGATGTTGGGTCTCAGATTTGAATAAAATAACACATTTGGAATTTCAACTTATATCTTTAGTTATAGAAATTTATGCTTTTCTTCTGCCATGGTACCAATGATTGTCCTTGAAATGAAGCTAAGTTTTCAGGATATAAATATGTAGTTATTTCCATTCAAAAAGAAGGAAAAAAAAGGCATACATATAAGGAGATAATACACAATGAACATTATAAGTACTATAACTGAGACTTGAAGAAAGTGCTATAGAAATACAAATTAGAGAGCTGTTAATAATTCTACCTGGAAGAGACATGGATGAATTTACATTGGAAGTAATATATAACCTGTGTTTGGAGGACTAAATAGGTTTTTGCAGGAATAAAATGTGCTGACATGCTTTTGTTTATGCCAAAATATATACACGTACAAAGTAAGTGCTGTATCTAAGGGGAAGCAAAAATTTTGCATGGCAGGATGCACTGTGTACAATATAATTTGGTGGATATAGACTGAAAAGGAAAAATGGAATCAGATTATGAAGATCTCTGATGCCAAGTTAAGGTTATAATATAAAAATATTGGAATATTTTAGCAAGAGAATAGTAAAATCAATTTTGTGTTCACCAATATGTTGATGGGGTTAAAGGATATAACAAACAGTTATGTTCACTGGCTAGAGGCATGAGAAATCATTAGTCAGTCCTTAGAATATTCTAAGTGAGTACTAAGCTAAGAGAGACACAGAGGAATTGAGGAGAGAAGCATAGTTTCATATACTGTCTCAGGTAAAATTTCAGACAAACTATTGGATAATTATCTGGGCAATAATAAAGAAAGTGTTATTAAAATTTGGAGTCATTTGTAATTTAGGAGACAGGATGATAGTATTATATGAGATTGTATATTTAACCTTTGGTGGTACCAAAATAAAGATAATTTGTGGATAATATGATGAACATGATGGGTTAATAAAATACAATAGAGAATATATTAGTCTGAACATGTTCATAGAATAAGATTGACACATATTTACATATATTTATCACTTGTTGAGTACAGAGATATAGTTCAAGGTCATTTGAGAGACATATAAACCTCCCTCCCACACACAACTGTACCCTTTAAGTACAAAATTGAGTTGAGGAGCTGAGACAAAAAGGATTATTAAAAGAAATACTGTAAAACAATAGAAAAGATTTTCCAAGGTGATATGTGATTAATTGCTTAATGATTTACAGGATATAAAAGGAGGAGCTTAATTAGAGGTGATCATGACAGAAGGCAACATAAGTTTTAGGAATTTTAAAGTATGTCAGCTTTCCTCGGAGAGTAAGCAATGGGAATCAATGACTGTTGGTTTTCTGGAAGAGTGAGTGTGTGTGTGTGTGTGTGTGTGTGTGTGTGTGCGCGTGAAAGATTTAGTATTAAAAATGATAAAGCTTGAAATCTGCCATGTGGGGGTTTGCATGGAATTGCTGTGATTGGGGGTAGAAATTGGACTTTGTGTTTGTTTGCATTGTCTAGGAAGCTTACTGCTGCTTTGCTCTCTCTCTCATGCGTTTATAAGCAAATATCTGCTTTCTCTTTATAGAGTAACCCTGAAAAAGAGAAGTAATTAAAATGCTGCTTCCAGCCAAGGTGTCTTTTTTTTAATGACAGAAGTTAGGTTTATCTTATGCAAGTGTGCATCCCTACTGAGACAGAAAAAACAATTTTTTTTCCTTGAATCTGGATTTATGCTATCCCATGACTGAAAACTGTTATTTGTTCTTAGGAGACGGTGTTCTTTACATTCAAACATTTACTTGCATTTGTTGGAAGAACAGATAATCTCAGAAAGAACATGTAAAACTGAAAGTGTCTTCATAACATCCTGGAAGAAAGGCTGTTAGCCTGACTGAGGCTGTCATGGTGCAATTTGTGCTGCTCTATTGATGTGCCATATACAATGCTATTTAATGTTTTAAAGGCCAGATACAGAAAATAGTGTCTAGCAGTATGTTTGTCTTGATTCCTAGACCCTGTTTTCTAGATGGAGATGGGAATTTCTCTAGAAAAAAAATTTAAAATCCTCTTGAGAAGTATTACATTCTGGGACAAGAAAGGATGAAATCTTGGATTGTAGCAGAGATATTTTTTTGTCTCGGATAGAATCAGAGTTGTTCTGGGACACTAAAGTGGTGAGATAACTTTGGTGGAGCGTGAGCTAGCTTTCCTCGTTTCAGCGTGCTGAGAACTAGGCAGGGACATGAGCCATTTGTTCTACTGTACTTCTTCTATTCTTTCAGTAAAAATATTTCAAAAATATAATAGCTTAATGTAAGACAAGTTTTGATTAATGAAAAGAGGGACATGTTATCAATGCATATACTGTGGGAGAGACAGGACCTTCAGGAAGGCAGTTACTAGTGGGAGGAGGTGACGTGCAGATTTTAGGCCTCATCAGTGGCCCCAAATGAGAACAGCTGGTGAAAGTGACAAACAAGAGGAATTTGAGGCACATGGGTGCATGCTTTTGGGGTTCTCATAAATTATGTGACATGAAGAAGTTTGCAGAAGAATGGACTTTCTGAAGACTATGCGATATGATTGTTTAAGCATTAAAGGAAAATTGAAAGTAAACAATATTTAGAATATTGTAATGGAAAAATATGTTAATAAAATTTTATTAAAATGAGCCCAAAGTTTGGGATATTCTTTTTTCACTGAAAGGGCATTCATACATAAAATCATATTAAAGTCAGGTTTTTTTTTTTTTTTTACTCAGAAGCATTTCTTAAAATGAAGTGTGCTTTACAAACCATGTGAGAATTTTGTAATTATTAGAGCTCATGCAACTGAGCAATTAATTTCAACTCACTCTACTTTTTAAAAATAAAAAGGCAATGTATAAAAACAGATTGTAGAAATGAAACAAAACACTTGAATAAATTGAAATGTTGGAACCCAATATTTTTACAAACCTAAAGTATATATTCTTCAGGTACTCAGGGGATTTTGTAGATGAACCTGATATTAATATCAGTTTTGATGAAAGTACTTCAAATGTTTGCTTTTATACTTGATGAAACTATATCTCTATATAACTGATTTAATTAATATTATCCTCTGAATAAATAGCATTGGAAATGAAAGATTACTGGTGTAGGTGGTGAATCACTGAATTGCTCTAGCCCACTAATGGCACAAGCATATGGTAGGATTATTAACAGTCCCTGAAAAATGTTCATCAGCTTTCCTTGTTTAGTGACACTTGAGACTACAATGCCTTGATATGTATTATTCCAACCCTTTTTTACTTATCCTGACTTATAGCCTATTTTTTTTTTTTTTGAAACAGAGTCTCACGTTGTTGCCCTGGCTAGAGTGAGTGCCATGGCGTCAGTCTAGCTCACAGCAACCTCACACTCCTGGACTCAAGCGATCCTCCTGCCTCAGCCTCCCGAGTAACTGGGACTACAGGCATGCGCCACCATGCCTGGCTAATTTTTTCTATATATTTTTAGCTGTCCAATTAATTTATTTCTATTTTTGGTAGAGACGGGGTCTCGCTCTTGCTCAGGCTGGTCTCGAACTCCTGAGTTCAGAACGATCCGCCTGCCTCGGCCTCCCAGAGTGCTAGGATTATAAGCGTGAGCCACCGGGCCCGGCCGACTTATAGCCTATTACCTGCCAGAGTCTGACCTAGGGAAGTTGTTGGCTAAGCAACCTCTTTGTAACTTAGTTTTTCTTGATTCAAAGTGGCGTTAAGAAATAATAAAATAGGCTACCACTTCTGTATCATGGACTTGTTTGAACAGGGATATTTTTAAAATTTTGTTTTTGATACATAATAATTATATAATAAATATGTCTAATATAATTGTAAATATTTGCGGTGGTAGAGTATGATGTTTTGATACATGTGTACAATGTATAATAATCAAATTAGGGTAATTAGCATATCCATCTCCTCAAACATTCATTGCTTCTTTGTGGTAAAAACATTCAAAATCTTTTCCTCTATTTTGAAATATACAATATATTATTGTTAACTGTAATCATTCTACTGTGCAACGGAACTCTAGAACTTATTTCTCCTTTCTAGCTGTTACATTATACCCAATTATCAGCCTCTTCCCATTCTCCTCTACCCCTTACCCTTCCCAGCTTCTAGTAATCACTGTTCTACTCTCTACTTCTATGAAATCAACTTTTTCAGATTCCACATATCAGTGAGACCATGTGGTATATTTGTCTTTCTGTTCCTGGATTATTTCGCTTAACATGATATCTTCTGGGTTCATCCATGTTGCCACAAATGACAGGATTTCATTCTATTTTTATGGCTGAATAATATTTCATTGTGTAAATATGTCAAATTTTTTATCCATTCATCTGTTGATGGACACTTAACTTGCTTCCACATCTTGGCTATTGTGAATAGCACTGCAATAACTATGGGAGTGCAGATAGCTTTTTGGCATACTGATTTCATTTCATTTGTGTGTCTATCAAGTAGTGTTTGAGTATAAAGATGCCGATGGTTCATTTCTCTTCTATTGATTAATCAAATTTTAGAAAAATAATTTAGAACCAACAATTAACCATAAGACTGGTGTTTTTATTATTTATTAACATTAGCAGTTTTGTAGAAATGTATTGCATCTATATTAATGAATAAGTTTAACAACTATACACAATATTAATTAATTAAGGAAGTAACTAAATAAGCAAATACTTTTGGATCTACTATTTTTCAAGCACTGTATTGAGCCTGGAGGACATAATGGCGAGCAAATGGTGAATTGTGTTATAGTTTAGTGGAGAAGATAACCATTGATCTAGAAATTAGAAGTTTAATGTGTTACAAAAGTTGAAGTATGGGATACTATGGAAACATAAAACAGTATAAGTGAATCTAGTGTCAGAGTTCATTTAAGACCCTTGGCAAAAATGTAGAAGATTTTTGCTGGAGAAAAAGAATTTAAAAATTCAAAAGCTTGTGTATGAGAATAGGACTTTGGTCTTTATCTTATTTATTTTATAGAAAGCCATTGAAAGATTTTTAAAAAATTGGGTGACATGATCCAATTTACATTTCAAAAATATCTTTTTGGAATGTATAAAACAGATTGGAAAAGAATAGGAGAAGTACAGACTCATTAGGATAAAGGATAGTGACGTGTACCAATATGCAGGGATCAGAAAAGTGAGAAATGCAACATTTTGAGAAATAATTGTCATGTGGAAATGAGAGGTGATTGATTAGATGGCAAGTGTGGAAAAATGGTAGTTGGGAGATTTTTAAAAAATTATTTCTACTTTTTGACAAGGTAATAATTTAGTTCTCATTATGTTGAGTTTGAATGGCATTTGAAACATGCATAGGAAGATAATATTTTCAGTTTATATATATAGTTCTAGAGTAGAGTAGAAAAATGTGGGCTTCAGATACAGATTTATAGGTTACTAGCATGTTAAATGAGTTTGCTAAGAAAGAATGTGTAGAGTGATTAGATAAGAGTGTCTAGGAGAAATACCTAAGGTATATAATATTTGGTTTAACTAAAAGGGAAGAAGCACAGAAGACTAGGAAAGGGAAGCTTAGAAGAATATCAGGAGAATGACAATAAAGTTGAGGAAAGAAAACATTTTGGGAAGGTCTACTAGTCTGTATTGTGGCACACTGCCAAAAATATGTCCACGTATAAATGCATACGTGTGTAGTAAAACCATATTAGTTTGGACTAATAGATGTCTAGGTTAAATGAATAGCTAATGATTGTTTCCTTTCCCTATTTATCTACATTTTTGGCTTCTGGATTTTGAAAGCCTTTGATCTTCTAACTTCTATTCAATTTCCATATCTGCTCCTCCAATATCTACTACATTTCTACTCTCATAGCTACTTCACCATCTCTGTTCTAATCCGGTACCTTACTGTGATTTTCTAAGAACTTCTCACCTACTTCATGTATATATCATCACCCCCCGACTTTAATGCATCCTATGTAGTAATGGATTAGTTGTTCTAATTTATAACTCTGATTTTACCGCTATCTTCACATAAATCTTCAATGGCTCATTTTCTGCTGAATTTATGATAAATTTCTGTGTGACAGGGTTTAAAGGATATATGGTAAATTATAAAGCTTTAATTTCCCCTCTTCTATTGCATTATAGGAAAATGGATTTTGCTTATTGGTTGTGTGACCCATTTAATACAATGATCTGCAAAAATTATTTTATTTATAATTTATTTGTCATAAATAAAAATATGAAATATACTATGTTATAAATTAACATAAGATAATAAAATTTATTAAGATTTTACTAATATATTTCCTTTGGTAGTAGTATAGGCTATATGTTTCAATATAGATATAGGCTATATGTTACAATTAACAAATAAAATATATTTGACCGTATAGAAATTACACATACCTAATCAAATGTATACTGCATATTGTTAAGTTTAAATCTATATCCATATCATAATATAAAACATGAGATCTCTGAATCAAAGAACACATCATTTATTAGTTAAAGTTTAAACAGAAGTGCATCACACACTAGTTCTCTGAGCTTTAATGCTCACAGATGACAGGGTGGCTATAGCCAGATATACCTGGGTGTGCAGTGGGCGCTACCACAGGAGGGAATCCTACAATTCTAAGAGTCAGTTCTCACATAGGGCAGCTAGCATATCTATCCTTCTTACACCCTAGAGAAAATGACAGAGAAAGCTTCACCCTGGATGTATTCAAGTGTTCTCTAAGAAAGAGAGAAGATCTCTGCCATACAATGTAATGAAATGTTTTTAACCTATGCGATTTTCTCAGAAAGCCTGAATCATGCAGAATGTGAATATTTTCTTGGAAATGTCTCCCAATACATGTTTAACTGTACAAAAACCTCTCATGTCTAGATACTGAATGACATTTAAAAATTTATTTACCTGTATGTTTTAAACATATCTGTCATTGTTGTTGGCTAAGTTGTATCAATGTGGAGAAAGAGCAAGTTTCATTTGTGTACAAATATTTGTATATTTTAAATTAGTACAATCTAAATTTTTAGTGATTTTATTGAGCATAAATGTCAATGTTTTTATATAGTTAATATTCACACCTATATCTAATGTCATAATTATTACTATCACAAAATCTAAAATCCAACAAATGTACATAATCAATAGCTGGTTGAGTAATTTGAAAGTTTTAATAATTTGGAGAATTGCTGATATCAATTTGCTTTTTTCAATATGTATTTTTATTAGAAATTTTGTGAACATAACTAAAAAATAAATTAGGAAATTTAAATATTTTCAGAATTAAATAAGGTTCTTTTTATATGCCTATTATATTACATGTTCTTATTTATATATTCTGAATTATACTATTATATGTTCACTTATTATTGTAAACTATTTCAAGTGAATCAATAAATTTAGAAAATAATGTTACAAATAGCGATATACCTACTACTTTGTCTAATTAAATCTTAATATTTGCCATAATCACTTTAGAACATTTCCCAATGAATAAATAATGTTTAATATGCTCAGTCCCATTTCCCACTTCCCTCTTTAATGTAATCTCTATTTTCATTGTCATATCATGCATTATTTTATATACAACTATTGTGTTGATTAACATAAAAACCATAGATTATAGCTTTACATGTTCCAAAATTTTTAAGTGAATGGAATCATCCACTATGTCTGATTTTTCAACTCTTTTAATTTTTGTTGGTGAAGTTTATCCATATTGATACTGTATTAATGAGAGTTCTCCAGATAAACAAAGCCAATAGCATGTACATATATAGAGAAAAAGTGGTTTATTATAAGAAATTGGCTCATATGATTATGAGGCTGAGAAATCCCAAAATTGTCAGTGGCAAGCTGGAGATGGAAGAGGGCTGATGTAGCTTCAGTCCGAAGGCCCCTGAGAACCAAGAAAGCTGATGGTATAAGTTCCAGTGTGAAAACTGGCAGGATCCACATCTAAGAAGAGCCATTTTCAGTTCTAGTTTGAAGTCAAGAAAATACTGATGTCTCAGTTCAAGAGATCTGGGAGGAAGAACACCCTTTTAGTCTTGGGAGAGTTAGCCTTTTTGTTCCATTCAGGCCTTCAGCTAATTGAATAGGGCCCACTCACACCAAGGAGGGCAATGTGCTTTACTCAGTTTACTGGTTTAGCTATTAATTTCATCCAGAAATATTCTCACAAACACATCCAGAATAATGTTTAACCAAATGTTTGGGCACACTATGGCCCATTAACATTGACAAATAAAATCAACCATCATAAACACCTTTACTCATTTCATTCCCATTTAAGTGCTTTGAAGTGTTTATTGCTGGAATATCACATTTTCACAAAATCTGTTCTTTGGTACTGAAGATATTAATAATTATAGTGTGTCTGATTTTTCACCTCTATAAATGACACTTCAATGAATACTCTTATATATGTCTTTTGTGCTCATGTGTGCAATATATCTTAGGATATATTCCAGAAAGAGCATTCCTAGATATTAATAAATGAAAATCTTCAGCTTTGTTAAATAGAGCCAATTACTTCTCTAAAATGTTTGTTTATATCAATGGACATTTCCACCAGTAGTGAAAGTTTCTATTCAACATTCTCATCAAGACTTGGAATCATCAGATTCTTCAGAATAGTGATAAAAAATGTACCCTGGAGCTAGAATTGATTGTAATTCAAATTTTACCACTTACTAGCTTTGCGATCAGGGCCAATGACTTGACTTCTATTTACATCAATTTCCTTATCTTCAAAATGAGAATGATAAAGAAACCTTTTTCAAAGGTATGTCATGAGAATAAAAGGATTTAATAAAAGTTGACTACTTGGTATAGTTTCTGGAAAGCTGAAAGTACAATTTAAACATTTGAAAACAAGTTATTGTGTGGAAAATTTATTTTCTTGTATTATCTAATTGTAGTTTAATTTTCATTTCCACAAGTAGTATTGAGATTGAGTATATAGTCTCTTTTTTGATATGTATGTGAACATCTTTTCTCTTTTTACATTAAAGTTTTATGTCTTTTTAATATGTATTTATGGAAATTTAAAATATCTTTTTCTTGGTATATTTTGGTGATATTAGAATTGCAAATATAATATTCTAATTTATTCTTTTAATTTTTGTTTATAATTTTCTTAGTTTGCAGGAATTTTAATATTAATGCAGTCCAACTTGTCAACATATTCTTTAGTTTCTTAACTTTTTGTTTCTATGAAATTTTTCTCTATTATGAATTTATTATTAATTATTATTAATCAAAAGTTTTCCATAAAATCTATTAAAAGTTTGAAGTAACTATTTTTCACTATTGGCTCCTAAATTTCATTGGACTTTATTTTGGGGTATCATGTGAGAAAGATAATTTTTATTTTATTTGTTATGTGACTAACCATACACACTGATACCATTTATTATATATTTCAATCTTTTACCACTGATTTATAATGTTTTCTTTATGATATATGAAAATTTTATCTATATGCAGCCTCGCTTTTAAGATCTGTATCTTTGTTACATTTTCTTTTGTATTGGTATATTTGTACATTCTTGGCCTTAAATCCTGATCATACAAGCTGATTTAAAAAATCTTGGTCATTTTGCACTTTGTTCTTTCATAGAAATTTATAGTTGATTGCAAACACACACACACACACACACACACAATAAAGTGCAATTTTTATTGGGATTTGAGCATATATAACCTTTAATAGTTAATTAATAAGTATATTATATTGAGCTTTTCCATCTATGAGCATGATATCATTCTTAATTTACTTCAGTGTTTTTAAATGTCTTTCAATATTATTTAGCAATTTTCTTCATAACGTTACTATGCTTCTGCACTTTCTGTAATTTGTAGATTTTTCTTCTATTTTCTTCCTTTTTGGAATTGTAAATAGGATTTCTATTTCTATTACATTTATTTTATGGTCATTACTGGTGTCTGAAATCAATATTTTAAAGTTAATCTTATCTCTAGCAATATTAATAAATTCTCATTAGAAAGTTTGAATTTGAGGTTTCTGTGTAAATCATTGTGAAAATTATAAGTTTGTGAATCATTTTTCCAAATATCTTATAACTTATTATCACTTTCAGATTGACTTAGGCTCTAATAGCTACTCGGCAATGAGGAAGGATCACTTAATGCCTTTTGCAATGATATGGATGGAACTGGAGACCATTATACTAAGTGAAGTATCAAGAATGGAAAAAAAAAAAACACCACATGTACTCAGTATTAAATTGGAACTAACTGATGAGCACACATGTGCATAGAGGGAAGTATAACTCAGTGGAAAACAAATGGGGCGGAGGGATAGGGAATGGGCAAAAACCTACCTAATGGGTACAATGAACACTATATGGGTGACAGGAACACTTAATAACCCTGGCTCAAGCATTATAAAAGCAAACCATGTAACCAAAAACATTTGTACCCCTGTAATACTTTGAAATACATACATATATACGTACATATATAGAAAGAAAGAAAAGAAAAAGAAAGAAAGTAAGAAAGAAAGAAAATAGTGGATATCCTTACCAATTCAAGACTTTCAATTAATGGAAATACTCCCAAAAGTTTTGATCATTAACTATTGAGTCTTCCAAAAGTTTTGAGCATTAACTACAGAGTCCTATTGTTCTCTGTACTTGGCTACATTAGGAACAAAATACAGAGGGATTTGTATGTATGTGAAGTTTATGTGCTAGTAGGGGCACCAGATAATAAACTTAATAAATAAGCATATTTCAGGGTTTGCTAGAAGACAATGAGTACATTTTTTAAAGGCTAAATTATTATAGAGAAAGGGACACTGGGAGTATGGGGCTGGCAGTGAGTTGCGTCAAATACAGTGGCAGGGTAGCCCTCACTAAGAATCTGAGA